>ML880176.1:1161-16415 GCA_009831015.1 Picea engelmannii
CCCCATTGAAAATTCTTATCGTTGGTTGTTATAGAATGAAGTATTGTAGCTACAATTAAAAATGATGCTATAAATTTCCATAGGCACGCTACCCAAAAAAAACTCCTAAATTCAATGAAATTAGTAGGAACTAGCCACGCGAGGATGACCTCCATATTTGTGGCTCTATATTGAGTTTCCCTACACCAATCACATACCCCAAATATTGCAATGAATGCAAAGAAAAATCACATTTCTTAAGGTTATCAAGTAGTTGATTCTTTTTTAGAGTCTTTGACACCTACATGAGATGTGACATATGCCCTTCCTAACTAGGGATATAAACAAATATATCATCAAAGTATACTATCACAAATGAATCTAGAAATGGACACAATACATCATTTATCAAACACATAAATATAGCTGGATCATTACATAAACCAAAAGGAATTACTAGTGATTCATATAAACCTTTCCTTCTCTTGGAGGTGGTCTTCTAGGTGTATCTTATTTAACTTGTACCTAGTGGTATCCTAATTTCAGATCCAACTTGGTGAAGTACTTGGCATGCTGCAATGATCTAACAAATCATCCATCTTGGGAAAAGTGTATCAATTCTTCAAGGTGATCTTTTTCAAATCTGTAGTCGATAGAAAATCACAAAGTCTAATCCTTCTTGGATACCATGATGAGATATGACCCATAAGGTGGGGTGCTTGGTTGAATTACTCCATATTGTAGTAGTTGTTGCAATTGTTTCTTCGCCTCATTTTCTTCTAGGAGGGGATATTTGTACAACCCAATATTTAGCAATGGGTACTCAAGAAACCACTATATCTCATGCTCCACTTCTGTCTTAGGTGATAACCTTTTAGAATCTTGAAAAACTTCTCTGCATTCCTACAACAACTCATCTAACTAACATTTTTTCTCTTTAGTACATTTATCTAGATATTCCTTTACTTTTATTGGTTCATCACTTAACATATTATCTCTTAAGAAAAGTAATAAAAACTTCCTACTAGAATTGATTAATTACTTGGCTAGGCTAGGACTTACTAGCGAGATCTTGGATTTACCTTTGTGTGCATGGATGACGAAAGAATTTGCATCCTTGATAAGGAAGAACCAGTTTTCTCTACCATTGAATATGGAATCCCTCATATACATGTATGTCATTCCAAATACTACACCACACACATCAAGTGGTACCTCAACTTGATCAATATAGTCTACACTTATATAAAAATTGATCTTGCATTGTTTAGAAACCTTGAACTTTGCATATCTATTTACTCATACTAATGGATATGGGATAGGATGGTCATTGTTACCCCCCTTCCCAACTTAGGGGTAACTATGGATATTATGTCTCAAGACCCATAGGTAGTAGACATGGAATGTTGAGAGCTAGATGACCAACAGAGCCCACATTGAGTAGGTAGAGCCCCTCCTCTCCACCACACATCACCATTCATCGTCAACAGCATAACGACATCTAGCACACCAACATTTCTCCTAGAGGACATCGGATCTTAATTCATGAGGTAACAAGTCCAGTCTCATAGTAAGTGTCACTTTAATATTTGAAGCATTTGGGTAGGTTGCAAAGGGTCCTTTTTTATTATAGAACATTTGCTTGGAAATTAAACCTTTTTCCCTATTTCACCTTGGTGGTTGGCATGACATCCTAGTAACTTGGTAACCATCAGGAAAAAAGTTTCTACTGGGAGGTATCCTTGAAGGGTCATCCAACCATTCCCATTCATACTTACCACTTTCCACACTCCTTCCCATTTGTTTCCTCGTCTTTTCATTTTTTTGGTTCACTGACCTCAAGAAGGGCTTGCCACTCATTTCATAGGAAGAAAGGGTTGAAAGCCCAGAGGTGTTTTAGCTAGCACTATAAAATTAAAAAGCCACAATTTTTCCTTCTATATTCTCTCCCTAAGGTCCTAAGGGCCATGAAACATTTCTCCATAAAAAATGAAGGAGATTTAAAAAGAAAATAAATTAAAATGTCTTGCTTTATGGAGGAATGCATTGCAATGTCTTTTAATTTATAGTGCATATGGAACTCAATGTTTTCTAACTTCAATTGGAATTGAGGTACTCTTTTCCTTTCCAATTCATATTGAACTCAATGTTCAAACCATAAAAAAAAACTGAAAGGAAAATAAAGGGCTTGGAAAAATGTTGCATTGTAAACAGAGGGATGTGGTGCACCCTCCACAAAGGCACCCATAAATGAGACAATATGATCCCTTGATATGTCAATAACCCCATTCCATAGATTGCTTCCCCTAATCCACCTCATACTTATTACATGGTCTAGAGAGGGTATCCTAGGGAAACATTCCTTGACTTTGGGATTGGCCTACCCAATAGGGCACCATGACACCCCTCCCATACTGAAATTTGGAAAATTTTATAAGGACTCTGGGAATTTGTTTAATATGAAAAGGGGGAACTTAATGCACTTGTTTGGATGATTATTTTATTAAATTTGTCTTACTTGACATGATTCATGTGGTTTGTGGGCCTTTGAAGGGTGTATTTGGTTGTTTTTGTAGAACCTTTCTTGGTGAAATCTATTCATGGAGGGACTAAACCACTTGGACCTTCATTGGGACTTGAAATCCTATTGGATAGATTTTGTTCCCCACACATTGGATGCCTAGGATGATGAGTTTGTCACCTTGGATGAAGTATCTAGCACATGAACAAGACTCATAACCATGAAGAGGATATGAAGTCACCCTCCTATGCCCAAACATCCCTTTCTTGCAGCATGATGTCACACATTGAGGAGATTGTTGGGTGTATATTATGAACTTGGTGGTGTTGTGGGCTTGTGACCCCACATTTTTTATTGATTTGGGGATGACATGGAACATATATAACATGAAGTCCTATCCTTTGGAGGATTAAATTCACATGTTCCACCTTGGAGAAGAGTCTTGCGGGATTATAGGCCATTTTTTGTCATTTTTCATCATATTGTATCCTATGTGGGAAAAAGGAACAAAACGTTTTGCTAATTAGACATTGTAATTTTGGTTTTAGCCTAAAATTATCGTTTTAATTGTAATGTGTACAAACTATGAATTGGTATGTTCCTCGATAAATAGAGGAAAGTCATTTTTCACTTGGATATATCTCATCACTTGATAATAATACTTCTTGGACTACAATTTTGGCCCTCTTGGTGAATTTGCTATTTCTCATTCCTTGTGCAAATGTGGTGTTTCTTGCTTGTTGATCATTTCTACTAGTGCGTTATATTCTTGGAGGCTTTTGGTGAAGTATTGTGAGATATTTATTGGTTGTGTAAGGGGTTTTATTCATCTATTTGTTGTCTTTTAAGAGAATTTTCTGGAATTGTATGGTAACTTGCTTGGTAAACTCAAGATTTGTTGGAAAAACCCTATGAGGAGTAAGAGTGTTTACACCCTCCATAGCTCACAATATTTATTCATCTAGATAAGAGAACTTAATTTTTCCTTCAAGGAGTAGGAGTATATACACCCTTTAATTAAATATAATTTAGGGTTTTATTTCTAGGGAGTAAGAGGTTTTACACCCATAGAAACTCTAAACCTTAGTTTTATTTTTGACTAGTGAGTTCAACAATTTAGAAGAAGGCCTTTTGGGTGATATAAGGGCTTAGGCCCAATCCCTCTTCACTTCTCTTATTAATTTAACTATCTCTCCAAGTAAGAGACTCCATTTACCCAATAACAAGGCACTAATATTTGAGTTGGATATTGTATATGTTACATTGATAAATGTGAAAATTGAAGGTGTGGAATTGTTCAAGTTGGATTTGAATTTTACACACTTTAGACTCTCTTATGATTCAAGGGCATATTTATTAGTAAAGGGGTTAGTTTTCTTTAAAAAACCTTAAGATAAAGCCATTAGGGATGCAACAAAACACTCTCCCTTCAACAACTTCTCTACTCTCCTACCATTGAAATTTTCTTGTGAACTGTGATAATTAATCTACTAATAGAGGGTTATTGTTTGGGTGGTTTATTTGTTGATTTTAGAAGTTACAATTCGTTGTTGTCGTAAAAAAATTCTGCAACCATAGGGATGTCATAAACATTTGTTGATAACACTCATTTATGACCCTTTTCTTCCATCAAAATCTTCTTTTAAGCATTGGAACATTATCTATTGATCATAAGCATTACTTTCCAATATCATTGTTGTGGTGGGAAATCCCTCTACGGACTAACATTTAGGGTTGTATTATGCATGCATATAAGACCGAAAGAATCCTACTTTCTATCGTCGTTCCAGACTTAATCCCCATTTCTTTCAAGAAAATACATGGTTACATGAACATACCTTGCTTCGAATATTCGATGTCGATCCTTCTTCACGCTTGATCACTTGTTGGAAACTATCCTCTCAAGACTGACCTATGTACAAAACAAGAAACAAACTCTACATGCATTTGTTCTACAGATTAATGGGTTAGAGATTCAAACATATATTTGCTAAACTATGAAGAACTCATATAGTGGGACGGGAAAAGAATCTCATTATTATTAACTTTAATGAATCAACTTACAATGTCGAGACCGGCCACTACTCTACAAACCTGATCCTAGGCTCCTTTTCAAATGTCCTCCAAATTCTTTTCTTTGTATCTCTCTTTGCACAAGGATGGATAAAGGGTTGGGACAATGGGAATGTGCAATTGGGTAGAGTTTCTTTACTCTTATTCTCCTCCTCCAAATAGGACCCCTAACCCTTATTTTATAGGCTAGAAGAAACTAGGTATTTGGACGAACCCTCGGCCATGCATGGCCGGAAGATTCAGTTATCTCACCCAAAGTTGTGTGTTCCGTTGACAACTTTCCTTTTTTCATTCTTTTGTAGGTAAATGTGGGATGTTTTAGGTCATCTAGCATGTACACGCGTGCAGTAATGGAGTAGAGCACGTGGGCCCTTATAAAAGAGGTTTTTTAAAGAGTTGTTCAGCAGTGCTTTGGAAAATAAGGGCTCTCATATGGCCCGATGCCAGGTAATCATGTATGGTGCAAATTAGGGTTATAACAGATGCCCCCTAATGTGTGAGGTCAGAAGAGCATCTGATGGCCGAAATACATTACCAATATTTACTGATGTGCCGAACAAGTGAGCCTAGGGACCAGGAACCGGAAGGCGTCGTCTGCAAAATAACAAATGCCTCACCGAGGCAGGCATACCCATGCTCGGGATGGAATAGAATCATGGCTACCAATCAAATACACTATAGATCCATGTCAAATAACTATATAAAGTGTAGCCGTGAATAATACACAGAGGAGCTACATCTCGAAATAAAAAAGATATACATTTAGAGTATCCATCTTCTCAAAAGTTGATAAGGCCTAATGGTTGGAGATGAGGTCTTCAGAGCTCGAGAAACAACTTCAAAATCTTCAAAACTCAAGGTAGGAGTGTAATATAAGTGTACGACTTCACTACCCAGAGGTCTTTAATGGCTCGTCAGTCATGGACTAGAGAATCTTGATGATCAGACTGAAGGCTTTATTAATTTTGAGCAAAGACTTGATTGGACATTCAGGATGGTCGGGTATGAGGGCAAGAGACAAATTGCAGAGAGGTCGACTCAGGCTTGGTAGAAACTTCCCTTGGACAACAGCACGACAAATTATGAGACTTATGCAACATGGCATTAATCATAAGTTTACGAAGCAGGAGGCAATGCAAACTATCCATATGTTTGGAAGAATAACCAAATGGAGGAGGACACAACTCTATGTAGTGAGAATAGATTCCTAAGGTTGTATTACATCCCATAGTTTAACGAACAAATGGACAGATGTGCTTTATCCAAGGGTGACTCATTATGCTGCCAATAAAGAAAATACTTTCCCCTTCCTCTTTCTAGGGTATATTTGATTTTTTTGTCTTTTTCAATGATTTTGGAAAAAAGAATAAAGGAATGTTACGTTACAATGGAGGAACGAGTGCTACAAACATACAAGTTCAAGGCGCAAGGACAAGACTGATGTTTAGAATGATGCTACTAGGGAAACATTCTCTGTGGGCCAAGGGTGTTAAGACGCAGAAGCAAAGTGCTACAAGGCTGACGTATAAGCTATGCAAACGCGGTTAAAAAAACACACAATGGTAACGTCCTTCGATGTAAGTTTAACGAGCCCATAGAAGGTAAGCTCGGTGGTTTTTCATATTTAGAGAGTTTGAAAAAACATAAAAGGAGACTCCATTGGGGTACCTTTTTTGAAGATAGTCTAGTCGTTTCGAAAAAGGGGTAAACTAGCACTGACAAGACGTCTATTCAAAACCATTTTAACGAGTGTGATAAATAAAAGATCACTCGGACATTTTTTCATTTTTAAGGAGTTTGAAAAAAGCTTAACTATGGACTCCGTCGGGAATGTTCTTCTGGACCAGTTTAACGAGTGTGAAAGAATAAGGTCACTCGACGATATTTTCAATTTTAGGGAGTCTGAAAAGAGCTTAAGTATGGACTTCGAGGGGGTTCCTTTTTTGTAAGTTTAGTCCCTCAGGCCCGAAAAAGGGGTAAAATTATACCTGAGGGTACTCTTCTAGAGAACTGAAGTTCCATAGAGTATACCTTTGTTCGTACAGTTGACCGTCTGAACCAACAAAGGGGTAAACTAATGTCGGACAGACGTGACTTCAAATTTCAGTTTAACGAGCATGAAAGGACACAAGATCGCTCGTCAATCTTTTCATGTTTAGAGGGTCTGAAAAGGGCTTAAAAGAAGACCCGTTATATCTTTTGGGATTACTGAGGGTGAGGTCAAGAGTGAAAAGGAATCATGCAAATGAGGCTCAAACTCGTAATCAGGAAAGACTACAAGGACTCCCGAGCCTATAGTAGTTAGAGATAGCATGGATACCATAATGCAACTAAGATCTACCTAGGGCATCCATGTTCTGGTAAGCTCTACCACCAAGTTGCGACACTTCTAAAGCAGCTATGATGGTTCTGTGTCGCAACCTGATGGGATCGATCCTATGGTAAAGTAAAAAGACAACGAGATACAAAATTCAGGGTAGAGACCTAACCTACATGCTCAAGTTGATCCTTGGAAAAAAAAATTCACAGACCATCGAAAATTTCCCAAAACTCCAAAAAATTGTCCCGAAACCTGATCAAATCCCTCCCATGCAACTTCTGAATCACTCTAAATGGTTTTGGGCTTAAAGAAAATGATAAGGGAGGCCAAAAAAGTGACAAAAAGAGGCCAAAAAGTCTATAAATAGAAGCTAGCAGCTCATTATCACCATTGTTGATTTGGAAATTGACTCTGGAGCCAAAACACCCCCTTTGTCTAAAGCAGTGATTCCAGGAGCTACAATGGATGAAATGAACTTATGTATGGACCAAGTAAGTACAAACTCTCTCATCTTGCATTGTAAGTCTTTATTTTTGCATTGGGTTTTATTTTTTAGGGGGGCGTCGACCTTTAAAAGGTTGACCCTAGGTCCGCGCAGGCTGTCTCAGGACAGATCGTGTGTACATTTGGGCAAAGTAAACTCTACATGCATGTACACACGACTGTCACTATTACAGCCCGTGTGGAGCCCCTTATTGAATGTGAAAGGCTTAAAAATCAAGGGTTAACTCTCCTGAACCTTGGTGTTTTATAGGATGTATGTCCACTGGAGATAAAGAGTGCATGAAGAAGTTAGTGAGTTGGTCGGGGAAGACCCCAATGTTGTGGCTGCCTTGATGCAGTGTGGTTTACTCAAGTTTTTCCTATGTCCTTTTATGCGGGCACAACCTAGGCTACTGAATGCCTTGGTTGACAACTGGCATCTAGATGCAGAGGCATTCATGTTAGAGGGCCAGTCACTGGTGCCCATGACCGAGGACATTTATTTTTTGACTTGCCTCTCCAGGAGAGGGGAACCAGTCAACTTCCAGACTTTTCCTTCGGGGCCGCATAACATAGCAGAATTGAAAGGTCTATACTGTGCAGATGATACAGACCACTCTAGCTCACAGGTGCCCATAAGCAATATCACTGACTTATCACTACAGGCGATAGTGTTTCTTATTGGGAGAATCACTGGTTCTACGACTCTACATCAGGCGTCCCATGCACAAATGAACTGTGCAGTCTAGTGCTTAAATGCACATATTTTTTATTGGAGTACCACATTTCTTGAGTGTATGAAGTGGTAGTTGACATATTGTCATTTGCAGACACAGAGGAACTTTGGGTTTGGGACCATTTTGTGCTCATTCTTTTTTGAGAGAGTTCCGAGTTTTAGTCCTCAAGTAGTGGTATGAGGACATCAGGCCTCTCTTCCTGCTATGTGTAGATGGGCAGTATTACTGCCGCGACAAGGTGGCGGAAGAACCAATGATTCCTTCAATGATGACTTCTTCGAGTGGTTGTTGTGACAGATCCCGGTTATAGAGGATTACCCCTATGCCGGGATTGATTTCTCGAGAGACCCTGAGATACTAGTACCTCCTGGTGAGGAGCGAGGGGAGATGGGTAAGTCTCCACCTTTGTAGTTTTTTTTTGTTAAACATATGTAATTTTTATGTTGTTTTTGTTGTATATATCATTTTTTTTTGTTATACCAGAGTATTTGACAGATATGTGCTCATTGTGTGCAGATGTGGGACAAGTGCGACTGGCTAACTATGCGAGGAACAGGCATCATCCTCAGCTAGGGGTTGTACCTGTTGCCACAAGGGGACCAACAGTAGCAGGAGATCTTCCAGCCGGGGAGGCTGAGAGGTTATTGAGACAATTCGACTGGAACTTTATGCGCTCACTCGCACGGTTCCTATGGCAGAGATTGAGGACCTGCCACTACCTATGCAACCTCATGTAGTGGAGGCACCATGGACCTGGGTCCAATTGTTTTGGCGTTTAGCCAACGTTGTGGATAAGTATAACAGGGCCCATAGGCCTTGACCTTAGCTAGACATTTTTACGTTCCACGAGCACTACTTGTATATATTTTTTGAGGGCATAAGCCCCATGACTCTTTATTGGTCATACTTTTCAGGTGCTCGCGTCCATCTATGTACTTTGGTTACTTTATGATATTATATATGGTTTTTATGTCTTTTGTGTCTTATGGATCATGTGTGCAAAAAATGTATTTACATGTTTATGTGAATGTTATTTCATATGTTTTCAAGATGCCAATCTAAAATTTGATTAGCTAGAGTATTTGTAACTTGGTTTAATCTCCTAGAAACATGAAAATATGTAATATAATCAAAGTTTCGTTCTAAGAGACGCACCCTAAGGAATCGTCGGTGTAAAGTTGGATCATGAACCCGGTATACTCTGCTTAAATGAGACACAACCAGCTGAGCGTCGAGATAGACCGGGAGATGAGAGATACCAAATGACAAAGCATCCCGAAGCAACTCAATAACTGCACTATACTCGGTGACATTGTTTGTGGTGTCGCCTAAGCATATACCTCTAGAAGATAATAACTAGCCTTGAGGTGTAAATGTTACCCAAGTCGTGAAGGAAAGCCTCCGAGTGTGTCGACTAGAACTGTCTTCATACCCAATGAAAACCTTGGAATCACTTGACATCTTCCATAGTGACAAAAGATAATATCAATGACACATCCATAACACTAAAAGAAACTAGAAAGTAATAGTACAAAGACTATACATATGTTACAAAACGTTACCCACGATGACCTGCCTATGAGTAATACTTCTTGAGGTAGAGCCCATTCCTAGGCCCCGCCAAAGCATTCCCTTCAAAGTTAACCAGACGATAAGTGCCCTTTTTTAAAACCTCTTTTATGATGAAAGGTCTGAACCACATGGGTTTGAATTTTCCTACCCCCAGGGGGTCCTTATCTTGGTCATAGACCAGGACAAGGTCACCTTCAAAGAAAATCCGAGGACGAACAGACCTATCATACTAACACTTGACCTTATGTTTGCGAGCTTCATTGGCTAGGGCTACATCACAACGCTGCTCATTGAGCTGCTCAAGGTATACTAATCGTTCTTCAAGTGGAGAAGTGTCTAGCAATAATTGTACTGCCAACTTTAGAGACAGGATCTGACATTCGATAGCCAAGACTGCCTCTAGACCGTAAATGAGTTGGAAAGGTGAGAAACCAGTTGCAGTCTTAACAGACGTTCGATAAGCCCATAATGTCGAGTATAACATCAAATTCCAATTTGACTTGGCTAAGTTGATCATTCGTTGTAGAATGGTTTTAAGAGTTTTTTTCATAGCTTCCACCTGACCATTTTCTTGGGGATAGTAGGGTGACGAATGTTCCTACTGCAACCCAAGTTTTGACGTTAACTCAGTCATCATCTGTTTTTGAAAGTGACTTCCATGGTTAGTGAAAATATCCCTTGGGACATCGAACCTTGCTATTATCTGGTTGAATAAGAAGAGAGTTGCAGTCTCTCCATCATCTTTAAACATTGGCATAGCTTCAACCCACTTTTTGAAGTAGTCTACAACTACGATGATATAGCGGTGCCCCCTTGCTGAAGGAGGGTTGCATGTAGTGTAATCAATCCCCCACTTGGTGAAAGGACAAACTGTGATGATGGGAAGCATGGGAGTGGGATGTGCCCTCATCTTCTGAGAGAAGATTTGGCATGGGTGGCACTTCTTGACTGATTTGATACAATCTTTGATAAGTGTCGGCCAGAAGTAACCTGCTTGTAGAATCTTTTTGGTTTTTTCCAACCCAGACAAATGACCTCCACAATATTTAGTATGGAAATCATTAAGCACGATAATTGCTTCTTCGTGAGTGACACATCGTCGCAGGATGCAGTCTACACCTCTTCGATACAATGTATCATCGAGTATGAGATACTTCTTAGCCTGATGGTGTATGCATCGACGCTCATCACGAGAAGCAGAGGTGGGGCACTTCAAAGTCTGGAGATAGATAGGTATATCTCCATACCAGGGATCCCAAGAGGTGATAAAAAACATATCTCCTCTGATAGGTGACTCTTCAGGCAGGAGATCACCCGACTCAACCAGAAGTTCCAAAATAAGTTCTATGAAGACCAGTGACTTTTTGGATTTCGCTGAAATGAAATCTAAGTCAAACTCCTGGAGGATGAATATCCTTATACTGATCTTTCCACCTATTACCCATCGTGTCAACATGTACTAAAATGGATTCACAACAACAATGAAGGTGGTCTTGCGAAACAAAACATAATGACGGAACCGTTGAACATCATGGATTGCTGCCAACGCAATTTTTTCAATATGAGAATAATTGAGTTCCGGTCCTACAAGGCCTCGTCTCAAGTAATAGATGACATATTCTGAGAACAAATCATCTTCCTAAACTAAGGCCATGCCAATGGTTGACTCTGTTGCAGCCAGATATAATAAGAAATCATTGTTATAATTAGGTGGCCGGAGCAGAGGGGCAGTTGTGAGTGCATGTTTCAATGCAGTGAAAGAGAATTGAGTGGCCTCGTCCCAATAAAAAGGAATGTATTTCTTAAGTAAGCACATAAATCCCTTGGTTATCTCGTCATAGTTAGCGATGAAGCATCTTAAAAAAATTTCCTTTCCCTGTAGACTCTGAAGTTGAAGGATTATGCATGGGGGGGGCAACTGAATTATTGCCTCAACCTTGAGAGGATTGACCATGATCCCTGTTGTTGACACTATGAAACCTAACAAACGTCCTAATGTTATGCAAAATATGTACTTATTTGGATTCAAGAGAATCTGGAAGTAGCGACAATGCTCAAAGATAAGTCGGAGGTGTGTGGGATGATCCGTTTTCTTGCGAGATCAAGATGCTAAATCATCTAAATAGGCCTCGACTATACTCTTGAGGTCATGGAAAGAAAAAGAAATGGCCTGCTGAAAAGTGGCTCCAACATTTTTGAGACCAAAAGGCATCTTACGATACGTGAATGTACCCCATGGACAGATGAATGTTGTTTTGTGTTGGTCTTCGGGTTTGATTTGGATTTGGTTATATCCCGAAAAACCGTCCATGAAAGAAAAGGCCTCACAACTCGCACATTCATCAATTATCTGGTCGATGAATGGTAAGGGAAAATTATCTTTGGGACAGGCCTTGCTCAAATCATGGAATTCTGTACATACATAAATTGTACCTTGTTTTTTATTGACCGACACAGGGTTTGACACCCATTGGGTCAAATGGATAGCATAGATAAAAATGGATTTTAGCAGTTTCTCAACCTCAACCTTAATGGCTACTGCTTTCTTGGGGTTAACTAGACGAAGCTTCTGCTGGACAGGCTTGACATCTGGATACGTTGTGATTTCATGTTCAACTATTTTTAAATTGATGTCTGGCATTTCCTCGTAAGACTAGGCAAAAACATCGTGGAATTCTTTAAAAAGATATGTGTAGATTTGAATCTCTCCGAGGGAGAAGTCAGCTCCGACGAAAACATTCTCCACGACGCCAAGGTTTTGGGAGATATTGATCGGTAAGGTTTCAATGATAGTTTCCATATTACCCTCAGCATAAACCTCGTGTGTAGCTAAGAGATTAATAGGACAAGACCTATCTCCCATCATAGTCAAGGTGAATTCTCCAGCTTCGATTCTGCTTAACTCTGGGAGGAAGTATGATCTATGATGAAGATCTTCCCAGGGTTTTTCTAGACTAGTCATTGCCTCAATTATAGATTCATTCAAGGGCAAGACTAAGTCTAATGAATCGGTGTCAGCGAGAGAATCTTGAGCCCAAATAGGCTCTAGAAAAGGATCGAACTCTTGTGCAGGAGTTGGATCAGTGTTGGCTGAAGTTTGTTGGACTAAAGAGTATGCTACTTCAGCTACGGACAAGAACATGGACATGCTCGGGTGCCCTGTCCCATCCATCGTGACCGATGGGGAAGGAAGTATCCACGGATCGTCGAAGTAAATCATGCAGAACAATGAAAATTGAAAAATCTCAACCTTATGGTGATTGGATATAAACTTGATATCGCCTTGAGGGGGCGGGTAATCAAAGGTACCCATCAAAGATGGGCACAAACCAACCCCTACGTTGAATACACCTTGTTGAGGATTATCAATCATTGGGACCATGGATGCCCCCAATGAAGGGTCAGGTCTGGAGAAAGACAATTGATCGATGGTCACTATCCGGTCCTCGTGTGGGAACAACAAGACCTGGAAAATTGTAGCAACCATAGCTTGCATGGCATAAGTCCAAATCCTTCCTAACAAGAGGTTATAGTCGAGGGGAGCATTGAATACCTCTACCTCAACACACACGGTCTTCCCTCCTAATTGCACGGGGAAAGAGGGGATGATGCCATGTGGGCAGAATGAATGACCATCGAAAGCAGTGAGGAGAGTAAGTGACAGAGACAAAATGGGTTGGCCAACGACCTTCCAACATGCCAACAACATAACGCATGTCGAGGCTCCCTCATCAACCACCATGCGGAAGATATTCTGAGTAAAAGTTTTTGTGGGATAAGCCACTACTATCTTAAACGCTACATGGTAAGGCAGATGAGGTTTTAGGTCGGTTGTATCTAGCATGATTGTACCCAGATTACAAGTCTTGGTAGATCCTAAAGCAGTTAACAAGGCTTTCCTCTGGGAAGGGAAACTTTGGAGGACCTCCAAAGTGGACATTGCACAAGGGTTTTGTGATAAATCTTCCACCACAGAATAGTTTTGGGTGGCCCTTGCATTTGGGTTGTGAGAAGATTTTTTGAATGTGCCTTTGGGAATGCATGTCATTGTTTCTCCCAACGTCTTATCAATCTATAGCGGAAGAGATGGGAGTTCATCTTCTTTGCCCTTCTTAGAAGTGCTTGGTTTACAATAGTCATGCGCTCTAGTCGATATAAAAGCATCACCCTTCACCATATATACATTCACGGATGCGGGGTTGTTCGAAGACAGAGAGGGTCCTTGGTTGCCCCCTTCCGTGCTTGCAAAGGCTTGTGTTAGATTTTACCCATGTTGAAAAGGATTGGTTAACACAACAGGCTATTGCTGCGTCACAAACTTTTGGGCCTCTACAAGCCTAAGACATAAATGGGTCGGGTGGTCTTCCGTGCATAAGTTGCATCGATACCTCACCTTCCATTTCTCAATGGTGGCCCTGCCAACATTATCGGTGGGTTTTTTATCCCCCTTACCCTTCTTTCGTTGTTTTTTCTTTCCTTCAGGATGCTGGGTGGCCTTTGGATTAGTCGATTGCACTGTGTGTACATCCGACATTTTGTTAGGGGGGGCAGCCAAAGCAGTAGTTTGGCTGGCCGTTGTGTGTTGTATAGACAATTGCTGCAACTTCTTCATTAATTGCTCAACGGGCTTTGTTTGTGCTGAACCAAAAATATCGTCGGCATGTGGTCCAGCTCTCTGTCTGGTGTTATCAAGTATTGAGCATGGCGTGTCTAGCAAGATCTCGTATAATAAACCGGACTAAGAATAGATTAGCTCAAGTTTTTGAGCTCGCATGATGGCGTCTTCTTCAAAAAATACTCCCGACGTCGCGACGTCTTTGGACAACTGTGAGACCAAAGACTTAAGGAACCACTCAAGCAGGAATGTTGGTGGGACTGGTACCTTAATTAAACTCTTCCGGCATCTCCATTCTCGGATGTGACTTGAGATATGGTCCACTTTTGTCTATGAGAAATTAGCCATCAATTCTATGCTAGCATCATATCTCACAGGTAATTGGAAATGATTTAGGAAGGCCATTACCAATTCGCCGAAGGAAGATTATCTTTAGCAGTCGAGCTCAATGTACCATTTCTCAGAACTCCCAATGAGAGTACGTTGAAACAATCACGACTGTACAGAGTCATCTTTCAATGAGTTAGATGAGCACCAAAGGTGGAATGTAGTCACATGATCGTCTGGATCTTCGTTAGGCTTGGCTTTGAATTTTGGTATGTCTGAAGGCAACTTCGTCGGCATAGGAGGCCAATGCAAATAATGACAAATAGGGTCATTCAACAACCTTGTCAAATCTGGCAAATGAAGGTTGCCAGGAAGGGTAGTTTGGGTTGTGTTGACGGGCGAAACAGTCCATCCGTCAACTGGAAGAGTGGAACCGGTCCGGGGTTGTCTAAATAACCCAAGCCGTTTGGAATGAACAACCCTAACGAGTTTAACGGCTCCGTTGGCCGCTCTAAGGTCTCCTAAGGAAACCAAAGAGAAAAGTTGATCTGAGCTAAGTAATCTAAACTAAGGAAACTAGAAACTAATAAAACAAATTAAAACAAACTAACTAATTAAATGAAAGAA
>WSFP011479446.1:0-16414 GCA_009831015.1 Picea engelmannii
TCGGAAAGGAAGTGGGGCAGCCGAGGGACTGTTGAGTAGATCGGGGGCACACTTCATGGGGTGGGATGGGCATGTGGGGAATGAGGGACTGTAGGTTGTTAGTTCGAGTTGGAACCTGTGACGAAGTTTTTCTTGTTGTCTGAGATACATCAATCTGGTTAGGAATTCCTTTACCCGGGTGGAGTTTAGTCCCAGCTCAGGGGTGACCCACTATTGACAGTTTTGATCAGTGTGTCTAAGGTTGGGAGGAACGTGGAAGGTCTGCACGTAGTTGGTGATATTTTTACCAAGACAAGTGTCAATTGTGTTTTAAATTACATGTTGCATTATTATGTATGCATTTATTTTTATGGGTTTTTCCCGTGTGTGTTCCATGTGTATTATTATTATTATTATTATTATTATTATGTATGAATCTATGCATTTGTCGAGTTTCTACATGTTTTGATTTTGTATACATTTTAAAAATTTTATGTGCGTTAGCCCAATTGGATGTTGGGGATGTTACATGTTCCTTATTCTACCTCTGAGGCTTCCAAGCTAACCTTCAATTTATTAACTTCCTCCAAGGTCTCGTCCTCCAAGATCTTGTCTTGACAAGGTTTCCAATTTTCACTCTCCTTTTGAATCTCATTCCTACACCTCCAATGTGCAATCTCTCCTTCAGTTAGGTAGCTTTACTCATTGGAGCTCTCCTTCCTCTCTCCATTGGGAAATGTGTGAATATGCACTCCAACCTCATGACTCTAAAGGGTTCTCTCTTCCTTGATGATCCAATGTCTACAACCCTTATGTTAAACACATGCAAAAGTTCAGGTTTGACCTATAAATTATTAAACTCTCACTGTCAATTTTCCTTGGATTCCTTCTGATTTAAATAGTTCCTTCTTGATTGATTTCCTTCTTCTACATTACTTCAAATATGCTAACCTCTTATTGGAATTCTTGTGTTGGAATTGTTTCCTACAGTTCTACCTAACACCTCTTCTTCTATTACTTAGTAATTCTACCTAGGAATTTGTCTCTCTCTTATTATTGTAGTTGTCTTCACTACAACTATACCCAACAATGGATTTCTCGACAATTTATCCTTCTCATTGTGAACTTCCAAATTCGCAACAACATCTACCCAACATGTGGTTGGATATTTGTTTCTTCACCCTACAACTCTACCTAACAAGTCACTAGAGCTATCTCACACAATAGCGTCTACCCTGTCTCTCCTCCTTGCCCGAGTTGTACTTCTCAACAGGATGCTCCTTCTCTAATAGCACATAATATAGGCACCCTAGGGTGCCTGCCCAAATTTACTCCACCAAACCTTACAATGAGGATTGATTTAATACCAAATTGATGTTAGACAAACCCATAGGCCCCAGTGATATTTTCCTCCACTTGTATTTTACAAAAGCGAGGTTATGTCACCATGATAGTGCAATTCCACAAGCATTTTTCAATCATATTATACACCCTGAAACCCAACAATGAGAAGTATTCAAATAGTGGGTGAAACAAACTTACAAAGGAAGCCCAAAATTTTATGAAAACAACATGCACACAAGAAATATCCCTTTGAAAATTCATTGGTTCAACGAACATTTCATTAATTGAGGGAAAATATTACAAATTGGATATTATTTATCCTAATATCGTAATGGGATTTTAAAATCAATTCACTTCGATAACTTCTTTTGTAAATATGCAAATTTATAATCACTTGTTGGTCTAAGACTCAGTCAAGCCTCTTCTAGTTACCAAAAATTACACACAACTAGGCATAACCTGGGTTTTTTTGTCTGCTTGTTGTTTCCTCTAGCTTTCTCTCTTCCTATGCTTTCCATTGTCACTCTTCTTCCCACTTCTAATTATCACTTTTGTTGTTGTCAATGAGCTTCTCCTAATTTCACATCTATACCCAACTCTATTTGTTGGAACTATGTTCTTTCATTGAGCTCTTACTCTTTCCTTCTCTTCTCTGCAAATTTTCCTATCTGTTCATCTACAATTCTCCCAACCGCAACTAGAATCATTGTCCCTTCCTCACTTATTCTTCTTCTTCTCCAATACTTCCCCACCTCAAAAGGAATTTCCATTTCTTCCACAATTCTACCCAACCGTAGTGAGAATTGTGTTTTCTTTCCCAAGATCTTTGACTCTTCTTCTTCTATCAATTCTACTCAGTCACACTAGATTTGTTTTTCTTTCATCTTCCTTGCTCATTGTGGGATCTCTCCCTTTTCTTTTGGCTTCACTTTTTAACAAGAGATCACATTATCAATACCTCAAATGCCTGAATTTAAATGCTTACCACCCTATTAACTAGCTTAACATTCCTTCAACGCACCAATGATCATTATACATGAATGAGTCTCCCACCTTTCTAATCACACTACATGTCACACACACAACTACCCCAAAATAATTATTGAGGGGACATGCTCCACTTCCCTCACTTCATACAGTCATCAAAATTATTGTGGAGCCTAGCAGGATGACGGGTGATCATCACCCCAATTCCAATCATTTGATTCAATCAAGTCAATCCAATAGTTGGCGATGTTTGTTACAACAAAAATTAGCACCCACAAAAAGTGTAAAGTCCCAAGCACCAAGGTCTTAGTTTTGTGCAAATTAGGAAGGCTACCCACTATCACCTCAGTAGCTCTTCCTCTCTCTTTTTGTTGGCTCTTCTCGAAATCAAGAGGGGCTTCCCTAAAGGTAGGATTGTCAAGGCCATGGAGCAGAGGGGATTTAGGTGAGGTTTGAAGAGTAATCCTTGATAATAAAAAAAATGGTTATAGTATAGTGTAGAAGTGGAAATGGAAATGGTAAAGGGGATATGGAAAGGAAGGACAAGGGGAAACAAGGGAATTAAATTACGAGAGACTAATTCCTATCATTATAAGATAATGGAGTCATTAGACACTACAAAATGAATGGATCGATTTCTCACCATCAACTACTTTGAAGGTAGGTTATGAGGTAGAAAGACTAAGTTGGTACTTCCACCCACTTAGAAGAAAGCTTTGATTTGGTATATTCATCAATCAATTGTGTACCTAGGGAAAAGTGAACTTATTTGATACATTAAACCTCCAGGTGCTTGTTGGAAATTATGATGTGGAAACTCATCTTGGAGGGCTCAATTTTCCACACATTGAATTAACATAAAGGTGTTGTTTATTAGTGGAATTATTGTCCAATCAACAACTAGATATGATAGAAGAAAGGTAAATAAAATATAAATATGACAAGAAATATGGCAAGAGGAAGAAACTCCTCACATTTCTTATTCATAGATGAGTAGTGTTCTCATAACTAGGCCTTTATGTTAGAATGAAAGCAAGAAGTTCCTACAACATATTTACAACAAATGAATAGCATATAGAATAGTCATACTAAAAATAAAACAATAACTTACTTCTTCATTAATATTCAAAGGGTTTGATACACAAGGAAGTTCAACATCATCATCTTGAAGCTCCAATTTTCAATCACTTCTTTCACTCCACAGTCCTCCAAACTCCAATTACAAATGAAATGAATAAATGATTCTCTTTATATAGAGGTGGCTTAATTTCTCTTAAATAAATACAATAAATATCCAACTAACTTCATAACAAGTCAAAGAAATAATAAACAAATGGAGTAGTTAGATCTTGTTAACCATGTCAAGTGGATAGTGTGGCCACTACTCTCTCCAAAGGAGGTCACCCCATCCAAAAATAAAGAGGAATATACAATATAATTCTCATAAAGGGGGTGAACCACCAAAAATAGTCACAACACCAAGTCAAGATCTCATATGGTCCACATAGAATGTGCCCTCCAAAGTGCATGCAAGAAAAATACAATATAATATTCTTTGACATGGGAGGATGTGCTCCAAGGTCCACCTAGAAAATATCACTAAATGCACCCTCCAAGATGCATGAGTGAGAAAAAATATAATAATCATCCTCAAGTAACCACTCCAAAAAAAATAGCAAGATGTTGGTCTCCACATGTGCAGCCACCAAGAAGAAGATTCAAAAATAGAAAAGGAGACCAAGTATATCCATGTGAAATCCACGACCCTCCAAGGGAAACATGTCCTCTAAGAAAAATCCTCCACAACAACCTCCAAATAAAATAAAATTTATGCCAAGTCAGAAAGGTGAGGGTGCTCTCCAATGAAGTTGAAACAACCATATTTGACCATGCAACAATGAAGAAGAAGCACCAAGGAGAGGTGAACCATAGAAGAATGTGCCATAGAGCCACCTCATCCAACCAACAAATAATAAATTATCCTCCAATTAAAGTGTGCCCTAGGAGAATGTGCCAAGGATGGTTACACTCCATTAAAACATGTGTCAAAACCATGTTTTGTTTTGCAAATCCACCAGCCAGTTTCTCAAACCATGTGCACAAGGGAATGGTGCCCTAGAGAAGTGTGAAAAAGTAGTTATCAATAAACAATAGAATAATATTCCATAACCACCTCCATAATGATACTTATCCAACCAAGAGAGGTGTGACATAGAAAAGTGTGTCATCCTCCAATGAACAATAGGATAATGAATGCAAGCCTTGAAAATTATGCCAAAGAGAGGAGCGCTCCACAATAAATCTTCAAATAACCTCCAAATAACCCCTACAAGTGTTAATGGATGCCAAATGAAGTAGGGTGCTTCACCAATAGATTCAAGTAGCCACTAGAATGATTGAATCATCCTCAACATGTGTGCACAAAGGCTAATGCTCTAATATAATCATAGTCCACCTCCAAATAATCATTGAATGATTAAATCACCATGAATATGTGTGCCAATGAGAGGTGCACTCTACTAAAGTGTTGTACCATGCATATAAAAGATGTTATCCCTAGCAAAACTCCCAACCATGATACTGAAAAAACATAAATCCCAACCTAGTGCGCACTACCACCAAGGGCTTATTACATCAAAATACATCATCCAACCTTATAAAATGCTAGATCATCAAAAAATAAGCATGTACCCCCCTTCTAACTCAAACTTAGGAAAAATTACATCAACAAGGGTACTAACATCATCAAACACATTTCCATCTAAGTCATGTCTAGAAAACATCGCAATATTAAGTTATATCACCTAGGACAGTCCCATCAAGGCAACATGGATCACCCCACCACATCAACATCATAAGAGAAGGGAACATGAGAAAGTGCTAACCCATCCAATCATCAAGTATGCCCCCCATCACACATCCAAAACATGAGAACCATGTAGAACACCCCCTCCTAGTGAGAAAACAACATCATAACAACAACACACCTAATCTATAGGATGCTCCATGAATAGGATAACACATGAGGAAGAAAGCACTCATGTGTCAAGAGAGTGATCCATCAAGCAAGGCATGCAAGCAACATAGAAACCATGACCGTCCACCATCTACCAATAAAAAAAGTAAAGATCTTCATCCAAAGATCTCTAATGCAAAGAAGAGAAGAAGCTCAATGAAGGTGTATCTCCCCTAATTCCATCAAGAGTCCCAAGGAACCACCAACAAACTCCATTAAATGTCATGAAAATCACAATGTGGAACGTCATACAATATGAGGTGTAACAAGGTCCTCATGAGATTCCTTCAACGGAACTTGTGTTCAACATCCAAAATGTCACAAGCGCACCAATCCATCTATGATAAAACAACTAATGACTGAGATCTTATTGACCTATTTCTATTGACCATTGAGCCTAATTAAATGTGGGCCATTGTATATGATAATGGTTGATCTAAGGGCTATGATTAATGCATCCCAACCCGATGCTTCTACATTAAAAGGATGTTGATAAGGATGCACATTGGGAAATTGAATACTTGGAATCCCTGGGATACCATGATCATTCTCACCATGCAAAGGAGGTAAGCCATGGGGTGTTTCAAATACCTACTAATGTTTATTCAAAGTCAACTACAAATCAAGGTGAATTTCATGTGGGAATTTTTCTATAACTTGGACGGCTATTGAATTGGGTAATAATCCCTGAGTGACCCTTTCTTCAAGATATTTTCCATATGGTGAGAGCTAATAACTTATGGTGAACCAAATTGGAGTCATTTAGAGGTGTGTTTACGATCCTTCTTATCGAAGCTTATATACAACTCCTTGAAACCCCTTGTAACCAAACGTAATGTTTGCAACTATTACACTTTGAGAATGACATCACATCCTCCCATTTCAATAGTGAACATATTTGATTTGAGTAAATAATCCCACATTTGTAGTTTCATATTCTCACACTTACCACCAAACTCATCATACTGCCATTTGCTAGATCATGATTTGAAAATTGTGCACCACATGGACTTAAAAATGGGTTTCTTTTGCAACTTGACAATGAATACAATTGTGGTTGTTGCCTCTATCGATTAAGAAAATCACCTTTATGTTCTTGATATAGTCAACCACTTCAGGGTCTAGGGAGTTGAGATTCTTAGTAAAACATGGAGGGAACTTTGGGGTTCCTCCCAAGGAGGCTCTTGGGTGGTTTCTTCATGAGGATGAGGTGTAGCCTCTAGTATATCTAATTCTAAAGTGGAATCCTATGAAAGTTCCTTGGGTGTGTCTAATTGGGCCATATCTATGACACAGTATTTATGTTCCTTACATTTATGTTCTTTGAAAAACTTTTCATCACAATGATAACAGAGGTTGAGATGTTGACATTTTATTTCTTTTGTCGAGGTCAACTTGTGGAACCTTAAGGACTGGGAAGTAGATGGAGTGGTCATAGGCACAAGAGGGGGACGTGAGTGGGGGACAAAAGTGGATTGTTTGGTCTAGGTAGTTACCACCACCTATGCTTAACTCACTGAGAGTCTTCCAAATAAATAGTAGGGTGAGCCATATATACTAGTGGTTGAATCTCCGCCTTCATATCACTGATAAAACATTCTTTGAAAAAAATATCAATTGTAACTTTTGTTCATATTGCTAATTTCTTGAAGGAAGCAATAAAGTCTTCCACTGTGCCCATTTGGTACAACTTGGTCAACTCACCCAAAAATTAGTATATGTTTCAAAGCCAACATAGATGGCCTTCACAAAATGGCTCTAGGAAATGTACCCCCCATAGGCCTTCTTATGCTATTGCTCTTGATCCAAGTATAACTCACCCACCTTGAGTTTTAGTTGGTCATAATTACTACCTTTGAGGGAAAATAAGTGTTCCATCTAAGCAACCCATCCCATTGGGTCAGAACCATTGAACTTGTTTAAATCTACTTTAGGTAATCTATGTCACATATGGTATTGATTGTCCTAAAAGGGTGGCCCTATGCAATGCTTGCCTCCCATGGATGATTCATTAATGGTTGGCTACACGAGTGGCTCTTGCCAATGCTCTATTCCTAATAAAACTATTGTTGAAATCTTAGAAACCTATTCTTGTAGGTTGTCGATCTTAGAAACTTGTTCTTATTGTTTGTCGATATTAGAGACTTGATCTTTGATTTGAGAGACTTGGTTTTTGTAGTTAGGTGATCCTAGTATTCATGGTTGTGTCTCTAGTGGTCACCATGGGACCCTTAGGTCCACCACAAGGATTACCAGAGATTTATATTAATATCATCAACATCACGCAAGCACTCTTTTGAGATAAATCTCCCACAATGGTATGGGCGAGTCCACCAAAAAGGTTAACTAAGAGCTATACCAATGTGATTAGCGTCACACAAGGAGTATTTTGAGATTGGTCTCTCACAATGGTATGGGTTGGCCCTAGGGTTTTTTAACTCTTACTAGAGTTGTACTCTTATCTAAGTATTACTAATGGAATTCTCAATTTTAGGATATTCAAAGATATTGGCATTCCATTGCGCATGTTGCAAAGGATAGGGTTTGTAAGTTCCTAAGAGAAAAGGGGCGCCAAGCACTATATCTCTCTGATATACATTAGGGTTTGTAATAATAGTACTTGGTTAGTCTATCTCAATGTTAACTAAGGAGGACATACCATACCCTTAGTCGTACCTCCCAGTGCCTTGGTACATGAGATGATCTCCCCAAATGATGTGCTTGACTTACTATAGCAACAAAATGAAGAATAGGTTAATGTAAGGAGGGTTTTAGGTGTGCTTAGGGTGATTCCTATATACACGAAGGTACGTGGAAGATTGAATCCATATATATATCCTATCTAATGCGGTACTACTCATCGAGTACTAACATATGTGTACAATGGCGTCCAACCAGGTCACTCCATTTGTTTTCCTTGCATGTATGCTTTCCAACCATAGTTTCACCTATTGAACAACAAATCAATATATTTTAAGACATTGAAACATATCTCTATCCTAGAAAAATATTCCCTAAAAATTGGCCATGCACTAGCACATGAAAGAGCTTTCATATCACTCGCGGTGTACTTAATCAACAGAAACAATAAATTATGAGCAATATCAAAAGAAACATAAACCACATAAAGTAAAATAAGAGAAATAACAATATTGAACCTATAGGATATAAACCCTTATATTGGTAATCTATAAAGAGAGCAATGCTTTAAGGCCTCTTCTATCTATTGTTCGCTCATTACTCAGAGGTAGTTCACCACTAACAAGATCACACAAATGGATAGATATCCCACAATTGATCCATGTCTGAATTTTGAACTTTTCCTTATAGTGCTTATGAAATCAAGTTTTCAAGGGAGAAATGCTATTTGAATTGTAGATATGTATCCTCGCCTTCCATTGAAGATGATTTATATACTCATGACCTAAAAATATTAACTCTTCCCTTGAATTTGCCTCTAGAGTCACCTAAAGTTCCAATGTCGAATTCTTGTTTATCATCTAGGCTTCATAGGTAGAATGTTGACCTAAAGCTTCACATGCTTGTTTTGAAAGAGTTACTATGATTAAAGAAGAAGGGTGAGTCAAGTGTGTGTGTGGCTTGAGGATGTCCTATTTAGTAAGCTATTCTTAGTTTGACATTCAAAGTGCATGAATTCAAGGTATGTATATATGTATTTTTTGGGATGTTTTCCCTATAATGTAAATCACAACCTCTATGATTGGTTTTAGGTCAAAACATTTATGGACAAGAAATCGATGTATGGTCAGTTGGGTGTATTTTGCAAAGATATTTTGTGGGATTTGTTTAGAAAAAGAAAAGCACTATGACGTTGAATTAAAATGTATTTCATGGACTTATTTCCTTGTTTGTAGAGAGTCATTGTGGTTTCACCAAAGGTAATGAAATCTTTCTATATGTATGTGATGGAACTTGATGGTAATGATGTCGAATTCTTGGTAGAAATTCTCGTTATTCACTTTACTTCCCAATAATTTTGGCTTTGTTGACTTGCATTTCATGCTTTAAAATGGTGTCCCATGACCAAGGTTGGAATTTCAAAACAAAACAAGTCATCTAATTTGATGGTTTTGACAACTCTATTACCCATTTCCACAGTTTTCACAAAGGATGTCCACAGTGACAAAACATTTTTAACCGTATTTGATGAACAAATCACCTAGTGACAAACAATTTGCTCATCAAATTTCATCCTTCTCGTAAACCTCTGAATACATGTGATACGAGTGTCCTATGTTAATGAATAAGTGCCATTGCCAACCCGTCATCAAGATATTGTAGGAATGTGGTAGAATTCTAACTTCTTGTTTTCATTTCTTTTAATTAAGAGATAAAGCATGAAACTACGGAATGATGTCCCATCTAGATTTGCTTAAGACAATAAAAAATTATTATATGAATTTTTTACTTTTAAAACTTTGGAAAATTTATGTCATTGAAAATTAATAAAAAGTCAAAATTTGAGTCTCCATCGAAAAGTACGAATACCTATGTAATTGAAACGAGATTAATGCGAAGTTAAAGACATTTGACTCTCCATCCAAAAATATAGTACTCTGCCTACGACAAGTGCTTACAATAAATGAGAGAAAGATTTTTCTATTAATTCCTTCAAAAGTGTCATAAAATGGTTAGGAATTCTAAAAATCCTCTAAGGAAGGTGAGCCACCTTGTCCCTCTATAGTACGATGTACAGAGTATTTATGAGCATTTACATGACTAAAATACAATTAAACAAAACATTTAATGATAGATCTTAACAACACTTATCACTTGGATACCTATTGGAGATGGTAATGAAGAATGGTGGGTTTGCATTAAATTATTTATGAGCATTTACATGACTAAAATACAATTAAACAAAACATCTAATGATAGATCTTAACAACACTTATCACTTGGATACCTATTGGAGATGGTAATGAAGAATGGTGGGTTTGCATTAAATGGATTCTCTGCATTAAAATATTATCCTTAGTAAATCTTTCATTTTTAACTCGAGTGAATAGACCACTTTACTATTCAATATTGATGCACCAATTTGATAGTTTCTTTCATTGGTACATACAATTAAAACTCATAACTTCCTTTTGATGTGTTCATGAATGTGAACATTAATGCTGTAGCTTTAAGAATCTCTACCCAAACATAGGCTTCAAATTTACAAAGATCTCAACCATGTTGTGATTGATGTTTTTCATAACCTTTGGTAGCAAGCAATTCAGTGATGACGTGAATTTAATAGTGAAAGCAATAAGAATGGAGAGAGAACTCATTAAACACGCATGCCTTATGCTAAATGTTGTTATAAAAAATGGATGTAACCAACATAAAATATTTTCGGTCTATAAAAGTTTAAAGTAATGAAAATGAGGGAATACCAACCATTTTCATAAATTTTTACATTTATGTATGGTAATTATTTTTTATAAAACCTCTACACTCTCTTTTAAAATAGTAGTCATTGGTCCTATCAATTAGGTGCATGGATCGTTAAGAGGAGTGTTATCCTCCCACCTAAGTTTAATTCTTACATGTGACATGTTGAGCTCTTAATGAGTATATTGTCATAACAACCTTGAGTCCTGTGTTGACAAAGCCTCGATCTTATATAGAATAAAATTTACTCTTGGTATCATTCTTGGAATGAGAGGAAGTGCCCATTGGGTTTCCCAAGATATGCATTTCATGAAAATAAAAATAAAATAAAATAAGTGTTGATGTTTGGACAACATCGGGAAGACATTCTCCTAGATTAATAATTAATAATTAATAATATAATTATTGATTATTAAATAATATATATAATAAGTAATAATAATAATAATAATAAATAGTTATTTATTATCCAAGGGATGCATATCTTCATGGATAGTCTCCATATGTTCTCTATATATGGAACACTCATCATTGTAATAATACATCTATCATATATCATCTCATATGAAAAATCAACATGGTATCAGAGCGAGACTGGGCTTGACTCCCTCACGCGAGGGCCCAGGAAAATGAAAGAGAATGGTTTGCTTTGGAAAATACTTTAAGAGGAGTATGAGACGTTCATACTGAAGATTTGCGCGAAGATCATCGTTGTCTGAAATTTTCTTTTTTTTAGTTATTGCGCTAGTTGAAAGAGACCAATTTCTCTAGATTCCACAAAGCAAATCTTCTTGAAATTAGAGTGGATTATGGCCTTGCCACCTGATTCAAAATTTCACGGAGTGGTAGCTTCGATTGCCAACTGATTTCTACAGATGAAGCTCACAAACAACTAGCACCATATATAATTGGGTTAACAGTGTACAATGCTCAAGGACCAAGGATTCTATATCGAGAGCCTGACAACGACCAAGATATAATAGAGGAAGTGTATCGATGGAATACGCATCCCTATCAAGATATTTTTCAGATAGGATTTACTCCATGGCCTCAAAGTCCCACTCAAAGCTGGGCAGATTACTACAACCTTGTGGAGAATGTAAACAATGCAGGGATGTCCGGAGACCCAGCTACTCGTGGTTCAGTTTTTGTTAAGAACAATGAGATTAACTACATGGAAACCAATAGTCACAATAAATTGCACACTATATCGCTATGAGATATTTTCCCCAGGGGGAATCAACGTGACTCTAACCCTCAACAACGAATATCACTACGCAACACAGGGGGGAAATTTCTTTTGCTAGTGGCATTAGCCCTCAATATATTTGAACAACACGTGTATATTCATTTACACGAGCGCATGGATCGTGTATTGGTTTGAAGAGTGGTATATGCTCTTTGTATGTTTGCTTTGGTGTGTTACATTTATATTATGTGAGAGCCAATCTAGATGGATTCCAAGTTTGGATATGCGTTTTCACCTAGTACACGAATATGTTCGGATGCGGAGAGGAGCTATTAGACTTTAGTACATTTCTACTGATGAGTAGACTGTAGACATTTTGACCAAGCCATTGTCCAGAGCAAATTTTTTGTACTTCCGGGACAAGCTTGGTGTGGCAGAGAATGTATCCCTTGCTGAGAGGGAGTGTTTATGTTTGAGGTAACGTCATGAGACATTCTCCCCAGAGGGCCCTATGTGGACTAGTAGGATGGAATGTGGACTTTATATTAACGTGCCTCAAACAGTTAGATGAAGGAACCAAGACATTGATTTCACGAGGAAACCTCGATATGTCTTGGGGGACATTGGCACCATGAGGGAACCTCGATGTGTCCTAGAGAAGACATTAGTTCCATGAGGGAACCTTGATATGTCTTAGACATGTGTTCCACGAGGGAACCATGAGATGTCTAGTATAGACATAGTTCATGAGTGAAGCCTGAGGTTGGACACTTCAGGATATTTGGGTGTCCAATATACATTCATGTACCCAAGGATAAAAGGACGAAGCTAGACCCTTCAAGCAGAAAGGGTACATTTGTGGGGTACAGTGAGTCTTCGAAGGCATATCGGATCTACATCCATGGTTAGAGACAGATTGAGGTGAGCAGAGATGTTACCTTTGAGGAGGAGGTGGCCTTTAGGAGATATAGAGGATCTCACATGGATATTGATAGTGAGAGACAAGAAGATATGGTGCCTTCTCCCCCTCACCCTCTAGTAGTTTAGAGGGAGACAGTTGAGCATATTGATCCAATTGATCTCATTGATCCTGTAGCTCCAGTTGATATTCCCAAAAATATTGTAGTAGGTCAGAAGAGACCTGCATGAGCTCATCAGACTATGCAAGAGGCAGAAGGACATGCATCTCCTCATGTTACCTTCTAAGAGAGAAAGAGACCTCAAAGATATTCGTGCTATGCCGCAGCTATGAGCCACATCAATGATTCTGAACCTTCATGTTATGAGGAGGTATCTAGTCAATCAGTATGGAGAGATGACACCATCATGAAGAATGATGTGTGGGATATTGTTTCGAGACATGAGGGGAAGTCTATAGTGACTTCAAAGTGGATCTATAAGATCAAAAACATAGCTGACGAAAGCATCAAGAAGAAAAAAACAAGATTTGTTGTTGGAGGATTCTCTCATGTGGAGGGAATAGATTATGAGGAGACATTTGCTCTTGTTGCTCGATACACTTCTATCCAGATGATTTTTTCCCTTGAAACATCCATGGGTTGGAGACTACATCAGATGGATGTGAAGACAACCTTTCTCAATGGAGAGATTGAGGAAAAAGTATACATCAAGCATCTAGATGGTTTTGTGATACATGAGAAGGAGTCTCATGTGTGTAGGATGAAGAAGGCCCTATATGGACTCAAGTAGGCACCTCAAGCTTGGTATGTGAGGATTGATGGACACCTGATGAGTTTGGGCTCCAAAAAAAGTGTTGTTGATCCCAACCTCTACTACAAGGTTGTTAATGGTGAGTCCCTGATTTTGGTTCTCTACATTGATGATTTATTCCTCATCGGTACAGAGAGTCTTATTGTTGAATGCAAGTATGCGTTGGCCTCTGAGTTTGATATGAAGGACCTTGGTACGATGCACTACTTCTTGGGACTAGAGGTGTGGCAGAGAACTGATGAGATCTTCTTGAGTCAGGGGAAGTACATAGTTGAGATATTGAATAAGTTTGGGATGTTGAATTGTAAGCCCATGGCTATACCAATGGTGACAAATCTAAAGAAACTAAGTGTGTCTTATTTTGATTCCTACAAGATTGATCTGAACCTGTACATATACCTGATTGGATTATTGATGTATCTGGTTAACACTCGACCAAATATTTTCTATGCAGTGAGTGCATTTAGCCAATTTATGAGATAGTCGAGACAGACACACTAGATTGTTGCAAAGCATGTGTTGAGATACCTGTGAGGCACAATTGGACATGGTTTGAGATATACTTCCAGTATTGACATGAGATTGCAAGGATACACTGATTCCAATTGGACAAGGAGTGTAGTGGATAGGAAGAGCACCTCCAGGTGTTGCTTCACTTTGGGATCTGCCATGGCTTCCTGGTGTAGAAGGAAACAAACTTCTGTGGTTTTGGGAACTGCAGAAGTAGAGTACATTGCATTGAGTGTGGTAGTCTGCGAAGCAGTGTGTCTTTGCAAGCTCCTTACATATTTATTTGGACATGTGTTGGATTCCACCCTTATTCATTGTGATAACCAGAGCTATGTGAAGCTCTTAGAGAATCTAGTGTTTTGTGACAAATCGAAACACATTGAGATCAAGTACCATTACATCTAAGACAAGGTGCAGAGGAAGGCGGTACCGGTGTAGTACCTTTGTACATATGAGCAGGTTTCTAATTTTCTTACCAAACCCCTTACCAGGACAAAGTCGAGTACTTCCATAACAAACTTGGTATGGTATAGAATGCCTCCCTCACTGAGAGGGAGTGTTAATGTTTGCAACTTCCTGATACATTCTCTAGATCATACTCATGTGTGACTGAGTTGAGTTGATCTGTGAGGACACTTATCTGAGCAAGATAAGTGGGTTTGGGATTATATCCCAATGTCCCTTTTGGGGAGCGCATGAGGACACATCAAGGGAGTTGACCTTGACGTCACACACTATGGGGAGTTGAACTTAGTGTTTCTAGAGGGAGTAGCCTCTAGAAGTCCAGATCGTACTCCTTTGTGACTGAGTTGAGTTGATCTATGAGGACACTTATCTGAGAGGGATAAGTAGGTTTGGGATTATAGCCCAACGTCCCTTATGGAGAGAACACAAGGACAAGTCCCTTGTGGAAACACATGAGGACACGTCGATGGAGTTGACCTTGGCGTCTCACACTATGGGGAGTTGACCCTAGTGTTTCTAGAGGGAGTAGCCTCTAGAAGTCCTCATGGGAGTGCCATGTGTGATTGACCTTTTTCTACTACGGTGGTTTTGTACCACTAGCGAAGACTGTGTGTCTCTGGACAGTAGTTGTGTGCTACTATAGTGGTCGTGTACCACTGGCAATGACTATGTTACTGGACAGTAATTGTGTCCTACTAGCAACGGTTGTGTACCACTGGATATTAGTTGTGTACTTCTATGGATCAACATAATCGTGTTCTATTGGATGGAATTGTAGTAGATGTATGTTACTAGTTGATTTTCAAGGAGACTACCATATCACTTGGAGCATATCTGTGTTGCTTGATCGTAGAGATTGTGACAGATATTCGAGCTATCGATGGCATGGTAGTAGATGTGTGCTACTAGTTGATTACAGAGTAGTCAATGGACTACTAGATGAAGACATCAGGGAAAGATACCTCCCTAGCTAAGAGGGAGTGTTGATGGTTCAGCATCAAGAACATATTCTCCTAGGATTGGTCATGGTGGTTTGACCAATGGTGAATGGCCCAAGCATATTCTTCAAAGGACAGAAGACTCGATGTGCTAGTGTTCCTCCAATGTGTGGAAACATTGGGCATAATTTCACCCACGGGGGTGTACCTATAGTGAAATTTCCCGAGTAAGCATCGAGCAGACCTTCTCCTAGATTGGTCTACATACCAAGGGAGATAGGATACATTTATCACAAAGGTTTACTTGTGGTAAATGGGCCCAAGCATAGTCATTCCTTGATCATGAAAAGGAGTAATATGGACTCGAGGTGCTTGAGGTACTTTCCATGTGTTAGTTAGCATCGGGTTGACATTCACTCACAGGGGTGTACCTATGGTGAACGACCCTGGTATGGTCTTTACCTAGTGATGGTGATTTGAAAAGGAATGATAAAGACTCAAGATGCTAGACGCTATCACATGCGGACCTAGAGTGATATTGATCTCAAAGAGAGTCATTTGGCTCATAAGGAGAGTCGCATGGGGAGTTTCACCGCGATTCATGTGGGAGAGAGACATCTCTAAGGATTGATAAACATTTTTCATGAGTCTAGGGAGAAGTTTGTATACTTCAGAGACAAACTTGGCATGATACAGAATGTCTCTCTCATTGAGAGGGAGTGTTGATGTTTGGACAACATCAGGAAGAAATTCTCCTAGATTAATAATTAATAATATAATTATTGATTATTAAATAATATATATAATAAGTAATAATAATAATAAATAGTTAATTAGTCCCCGAGGTGTAGGACA
>WSFP011479450.1:0-16413 GCA_009831015.1 Picea engelmannii
AGAACTTGATCAGATTGAGAAAAACAATACATGGGAGATGGTTCAAAGACCCGAAGGTAAAAATGTCATTGGCTCCAAATGGATCTTTAAGAATAAGTTGAATGAGCAAGGACAAGTTATCAGGAACAAAGTAAGGTTAGTCTATAAAGGCTATGCTCAGATAGAAGGACTGGATTTTGATGAAACATTTGCGCCTGTAGCAATATCAGAAGCTATCAAAATGTTTCTTGCCTATGCTTGTCATAAAAGGTTTAAAGTCTATCAAATGGATGTCAAGTCATCCTTTCTCAATGGAGATTTAAGTGAAGAAGTCTATATGGAACAACCAGAGGGTTTCAAATTGTCTGATAACCCTGACTTAGTATGCAAGTTGAAGAAATATTTATATGGTTTAAAACAAGCCCCTCTGGTATCACAGACTTTATACATATCTCAAAAACAGAGGGTTCAAGAGAGGAACAACTGAAAACAATCTATATATTAAGACAGAGGATAATGATTTGCTCATCGTAGTGGTCTATGTAGATGACATCATCTTTGGATGTAATAAGGATTCACTGGTACAATGGTTTTCTTCTACCATGGAGTCTGAATTTGAAATGTCTATGATAGGAGAATTGCCATTTTTCCTTGATCTGCAAATTACTCAAAAGCTCGAAGGGATGTTCATTTCTCAAGAAAAATACCTAAGAGAAATGCTGAAAAGGTTTCAAATGGAAGATTCTGAACTTGTGGGTACACCTATGGTAACTAGATGTAAACTAAGCAAGTATGATGATTCACCTGATGTTGATCAAATCTCATATCGATCAATGATAGGAAGCCTACTGTACATCACAACATCTCGCCCAGACATAATGCATGCTGTAGGAATGGTAGGAAGATATTAGGTTGCACCTAAAAAGAGTCATTTGCAAGCTGTCAAAAGGATATTCAGGTATTTGAAAGAGACAATGAATTTTGGTCTGTGGTATCCCAGAAATCAAAGTCTTCAGTTGACTGCTTATTTAGATGCAGATTGGGAAAACTGTGTTGATGAGAGAAAAAGCACCAGTGGAGGAGCATTCCTCTTGGGTGACTCCCTAGTAGCCTAGCTTAGTAAAAAGAAAGGTTCCATTTCTTTATCAACCACAGAGGCAGAGTACATTGCTGCTGCTACCTTTTGCACACAGGTATTATAGATGATTCAAACACTTGCAGACTTAGAGGTAAAATAAACTGCACCGATCCCAATTCATTGTGATAACACTAGTGCCATCAGTGTGTCTAAAAATCCTATCTTCCACTCCAAGAGAAAACATATTCCCATGAAATATCATTTTCTGAGAGAGCAGGTCACCAATCAGATTGTTCAGGTCCATTACATTCCCACTACAGAACAAATTGCAAACATCTTTACTAAACCCCTAGCCAAGACATTGTTTGAATATCTCAGACAGAAGCTAGGTGTCATTTCGTTTCACACCTAACGAGTCCATCTTGTTAGGGGGAGTTGTGTATTGTTTGAATATCTAATGCCTCCTAAAATTACTGCAATCTCTAAGGGGGAGCATGTCTCTTCTTTGACATTGATGTCAAAGGGGGAGAAAAGAATTCGGGTGCCTTAGTTGCCATCAATGCCAAAGGGAGAGATTGTTGGAAAATGTTTAACAGGCAGCATATGCTTGTCATTGATGGCAAGTATAGTAGTGATGATGGATTGAGTACAACAATGATGATCAACAGGAAAATAGAAGATAAGTCCAGGAAGATAGAATGATCGAAGGCAACACAACATTGACAAAATGATCAAAGGCCCGAGAAGCATTTCTGATCATTGGATCTCATTGAAAATTCCTAAAAGAACGAGGGTCGTCGGATCTGAATATAGACAAGAAGAGTGTTGAACAGGAGGACAGATATCAGACGTTAGATCTAAGTGTAGGGTCCAACCACCATTGGATTGAGGAGAACTTGCACGATCCTTAAAGAACAAGGAGAAGCGGGTGTAATCACGATATGAAAAATCGCGACTTAATCTGAGTCATCAGATCGAGGTTGAATCTGGACCATTGATCCCAGTCCATGTCAGAGTTTCGAGGACCATGAGTTAAACATGTCAAATATTATTAACATCAGGAATACTGAAATCGTGATATGCGAAATCGCGACTTAATCTGAGCCATCAGATTGAGGTTGAATCTGGACCGTTGATCCCAGTCCATGTCAGAGTTTCGAGGATCGGGAGTTAAACATGTCAAAGACTATTAACATCAGGAATCCCGAAATCGCGATATGTGATATTGTGATTTAATCGCAGCCGTCAGATCAAGACAAGATTTGGACCGTCGATCCGACTCACGTCAGCAAACCATGTCAACAAGGAACACGTGGCACAACCAGGTAATGACAAGTGTCAGACTGATTCAACATTTCAAGCACATGTAAGTCACGAATCAGGGTGACATGTGGTAGGTATTCAACACGTGTGACGTCAACAGGTTTACACTCTTTCAGAGTTTCACGGATTGGGAGTTGGAGGCATCAAGAACATTCACTTCAAGAATAGCGAAACCGCGATATGCGAAATCGTGATTTAATCGCAGCCATTGAATCGAGATCAGATCTAGACCATTGATCCGACCCCATGTCGGAGTTTCATGAATCGGGAATTTGAAGTAACAAAAACACTAGACATCAGGGATGTTGAAATCACGATTCAATCGTAGCCATTGAATCAAGATCAGATTTGGACCATCGAATCACAGGACATTTGGCAAGTGATTGAAATTTCACTGACTTGGGGTCAATGGAGCTTAGTGTCGAAAATCATGAAATGAGAAATTGCGAAAGCACTTCAAGCACAAGCGCTTGGTCATGGCCATGGTCATATTGGGAAAGGAGCTAGTGCAGAAAATTTCTGTATCGTAACATCAGAGATCACCAAATGAAGTGTGGAGACACTTAGCACAGGATTGTCGAAATGTCGAAACCCGATTTAAAGGCAATGTCAAAAAAGTTCATCCAACGGTGCAGGTGAATTTGAACAAGAACGGAGGGCTACTGTTGCACGACATAGTGAAATTTCTAGAAACCATTGATGGTTTCTACCAGAGGATACGAAGAGACTTTGGTGTGATTTCCAGAGGAGCTGAAGAGTCACATGGAATCTGCGAGTGGAATGAAGACGATTCATGGAGGAAATTGATAGATGGATGAGGGTTTGAGCTCGTAACTAAAACAGAAAGGATGATCTTGACTGTAACAGAAAAGATGAAGAGTCTCAACTGCCAGAGAGAAAAAGGAATCTCGTCTTAACACCTAGTGATGATAGACACAGGGGTTGAACTGCCAGAGAAGTTGAAGAGTCACGATGTTGATCACGTAGAGCACTTGAGATGTGGAGGATATTGGCACAGTATGAGCATGCAGAGGAATGGGGAATATGGCATGCACAAGGTGCACAGAAGCAATAAATACACGGTACAGAGAAGCGATTTGGTTGCTGTTGCTGTTGGAGTTTGCTGTGGTTGTTGTTGGTGAAGGTGATTCATGTGTGAAGGAGGAGAGTGTAACAGCTAAATTTCACAGAAGAGGAACTGTGCAGTGAATGGAAATGGCACACAGATCATAAAAAGAAGAAGAACAGATAGTGCAATTCATGTGTGCAGAAAGGCAATGAGGCAGACAGAGCAACAAAATGCAGCAGAACAGTGATGAGTCTGGTAAGCCATTGTTGAACATCATATCACTGTAATAAGTTTTAGTAGAAAATATTTATATTTCTCAGGGTGGAAGGGAGGTGCTAGGGAGGATTGTTGTCCTCATAGGTTCAAGTGGGTGCTTGAACATAGGGCGTTGTAGCTTCCATCTAGTTGCAGCCAGAGAAAGTAGGGTGGCAGGGTGGTGCAAGGGAGAACTCTTGTTCTTTGTTATACAGGTTGGTGCCTGTATGATTGGAAGTTGGTGCTTCCATCCAGTTGGTGCTGGAAATAGTCAGGGAGTTGGTGCTTCCTTCTAGCTAGTGCTAGAGAAACCAGGGAGTTGGTGCTTCCTTCTAGCTGGTGCTAGAAACCAGGGAGTTGGTGCTTCCTTCTAGTGGGTGCTAGAGAAAACAGAGAGTTGGTGCTCTCAAAAAGTTGCAACTTGCAAAACAGAGGTTGTAGCCTCATTATGAGTTGGTTCTCATATGTATGATAATGTAAAGAATGTAACTATTACTTATCATATAAGGAAAAAGAGGTTTTTACCTTGTATGGGTTTCCTCGGGAAATATCTGTCTATGTGTTTCTCATATATGTGACTGACGCTGAATGTGCCATTGTTTATTTCTATGCATTAGTGTGATCATCATTCAGTGTATCTGCAAAGAGTTTAAAAGAAGCATAATTGTTTAAGCACGGTAACAACTGATTCACCCCCCCTCTCAGTTGTCCAACAGGGCCGACGTACAAGAAATTGTTCATCAATCCCTTCTAAGGACACACGGTGCTTTGACCTGTATCAGATAACCAGGTCGGCCATTAAATCAACCATTAGACTTCTCTGATATTAGGGAGCAACTCGAAGGCACTGGTCTTACCCTAAACTCTATGGATCCAGATCACATCCTCACACCTGCAATAAGAGGATCTAGTTTCCCACCATCACCACCCCTTTCATCTCCTTCTTCTTTAGAAGAAGAATCATCAGATGAAGGAAGTTCTTCATCTTAGCCTTCGACACCACCCACGCCAATGGAAAATCCAAATAATCTTGTTAGACGTTGGCTCGATCAAGATGCAGTGGCCATACCTGGACCCCAACATCCTTCGCCTAAACATTCAGAAAAATGGCTCCCTAAATTTGACCCAAATTCGGAAGATCGTTGAGGATGATATAAAAAGATTCATGCTAGCCATTAGACTTTGAAGCGTAGAACATGAATATGTAGTATGTAGACTTTTTCTGTATACATTTGAAGGCAATGCCTCTACCTGGTACTTTTCCCAACAACCCCACACCATTGTATCTTGGAATAGATTTGAATCTTGTTTCCTTGAGAAATTCAGAGACGACAAATCTCCTGAAGTATTAGTCATGGAACTCTTTAGTTTAAATATGAACCCCAAGGAAAAAATAAAAGACTTTAATCAAAGGTTTCTAACATTAAAGAATCAAATCCCCACAGATTCAATGCCTGCAGAAAATCTTATCGTCGCATACTACACGAAAACCCCACACCAAAACATAACAATCTGGGTGAAAAGGTCTAAGAAAGAAACATTATTGGAAGCCTTCGAGGAGGCAAGTCAAATTGAGAAAGATATTCTCAGCCTAAAGGACAATATCTGTAACGAGGCAGAGATTACCTCATCTTCCAAGAAGAAAATAGAAATTCTTCCTAGACCTCCTCAAACCAAAAATCAATCAGACATTTCAGATCTAGAAAGTTTACACAAGGTCGTTCAGAAGCTGTCAAATCAAGTTATATATTTAAGGATATTAGTCGAAGAAGCTTCTTCAAGCAAAGGGCCTTACAAACCCCCTTTCAGAAAGCCTTTTCCCACAAACCAGCCTAACTCAAATTCTGAAGGTCTAAATCTAGAAAGCTTAGAGTTTGTTATCCAGACAATTCTAGAAGCACATGATAACTTGATTCCTCCCAAGATTCCTAAAGATGTCGCTGAACAAGAAATAGTGGAAGAGGATGAATCCTCTCCCAACATTTTCAGGCATTTTTCAGATAGTATCTTTCAAGCCAATTTTGAAATAGTGCATCCTTACAATACCAGAAGTAAAACAACAAATAAATCCTCTTCTAAAATTGGAACTAATGCACCTCAAAAATAGTCTAAACCAATTGAAACTAAACAAAATTAAGCAACTCCAAGTTTAGAGTATGATTTGATTGAGGATCTCAAAAAACTTAGAGCTAATATTTATGTTTGTGAATTATTGAAATTTTCATTTCTTCTGCAAAAGATGCTGCAGAATATTGTAGAAAACAACAAAAACAACAATCTAAACAACAACAAATTTGCAGAAAATAGCCCCAAAACACCTCGAAAGGTCTTCATTAAAACGACACTAGAGCCCTCTGATAAAAGAGACCTTGCTGTAAAAAGCGTAACAAATGTAGATAAAATAGTTCTAGGGGTTGCGACTAAAAAACAACAAACTTCTGCTGTTAATACTCGCAGAAATGTCCCATCCTTTTTGTTGAATTTTGAAATTTTCAATAGGAATGTACATAATTGTATTGTAGATTCAGGTGCATCGTCAAACGTAATGCCTTGGTCTGTCTGCCAAAAAATCAATGCTGAAGTTCAACCTTCCAGTTTGAAAATTATTCAGCTTGATCGGACCAGTGTTAAAGTAATAGGTGAATTAAAAAATGTACTTATTAGATTATGATCTAATCCTAAAGTCCATTAGATTATTGATATTATTTTTCGTTGATATCCCTGAAGTATATGGCTTACTTTTAAGTAGGGATTGATCCGAACAACTACATGGTTATTTTGCGACAAATTGGTCTCACTTGTGGCTACCAAAAAATGGAAATCCTAACAGAATCAAGATCAATCGTGAGTGTTATATCAAGCTTACAATAACTGATTTAAATGATCCTAATGAACCATTCACTGCTTTCACTAGTTCACCTGAAATGCAGAGGATGAACACTTTTTTTGGTAATTTCATGGCTGAAACTTCTACCATTACTGACCCGGAACAACAGTCTGAACTCATGACATGTACACAGTCAACAACCCTCTCTAAGGTGTCATATACAACTAATGAAAATCATATCTTGTCTCTTAATTTTGATGGATCTAAATCTAAGGAAGGAGTCGACACAGGATGTGTGCTCATTGATCCAATAGGTAACAAAATTTTGATCTCTTGCTGGTTAGAATTTGAATGCACAAATAATATGGCCGAATACAAGACACTCCTGCAAGGCCTCAGAAAGGCACTAGATTTGAGAGTTCAGAATTTAACAGTCTTTGGTGATTCAAAAATTATGGTCAGACAGGTAATAAATTCTATTCATTGCCTATCTCCACACCTAAAAAGATATTAAACCGAGGTATGGAATTTAATGAACAAATATTCCGCGTTTAACATTAATTCTATTCCAAGATTGAATAATTCTGAGGCTGATTTGTTAGCTAATGTCGCCTCTAAAATTTTTCCTGCAGAAGGCCTTTCTCCAAATGAATTTTCTGTCGAGTTGTTGTTCAGACCATCCATCCTGGACAACATCACTAATTGGAGAGTTTTCGATGATGATTAACAGATCATACATTTTCTGCACATGGAAGATACTTTCCAAGGTGCAGTTATCGATGAAGGTACCCATGACGAAGACCTTCACAATTTTATGTAATATCGGACCCAAGATCTCCAGAATCAACGTCAAATCTGGTAAATTCTATCCCAAAATCTATGGTAAGATTATAAAAGTTTTATGATTTGCATGATAAATTTAGAAAATCAGTGATTTGTAAAATGAATAGTTCTTTTTTGACCCATGAAAAGGTGAACCTAGGAACTAAAGATAACCCACAATGCATCAATTTGGGAATGGGATGTTCTGAGAAAGAAAAATCATCATTTATTAAGTTGTTTAAGGAATTTAAGGATGTCTTTGGTTGGACTTATGACGACCTAAAAACCTTTGATCCTAACATCATACAACACATTATTCCCATGAAACCCCAGACTCAATCTTTTCAACAGAAGCTAAGAAAAATGCATCCAAAACTTGAACCGGCGGTCAAGAAAGAACTAAACAAACTTTTGAATGCTAAGATAATCTTCTCGTTAAGACATACCCAGTGGGTCTCTAATATTTTCCATGTAAGGAAGAAAAGTGGTGAAATCCGACTATGTGTCGATTTCCAAAATTTAAATCGAGCATCTGATAAAGACAACTACCCTGTTCCTCCCAAGAAACAAATTCTCCAACAAGTATTTGGTTCTAAAAGGTTATCACTATTGGATGGTTTTTCAAGGTATAAACAAGTCCTTATGTCCCCTCCAGACCAACTGAAAACCACTTTCTGTACTCCATGGTGTACCTATGCTTATAGAAAGATGCCCTTCGGTTTTATAAATGCTGGTGCCACTTTTCAGAGATCGATGGATATCACTTTCGACGGTCTTATCAATCAATCTGTAGTAGTCTATCTAGATGATGTTACTGTCTTCTCAAAAAAGAAAGGAGATCATTTAGCTCATCTAAGATTTGTTCTACAATGATATCGTAAGTACAACATCTCTTTAAGTCCCAAAAAATCTATCTTTGCAGTAGAACAAGGCAAGCTGCTCGGATTCATTGTATCCAATGAAGGGATGGTCATTGACCCTGAAAGGACCCAAGTCATTTCAAAACTACCCCCCCCCTCTTCCAAAAAGTATATGCAATCTTTTTTAGGTCAGATAAAGTTTGTTAGAAAGTTTTTCCCCACCTTTTCAGAAATGGTTAGACCATTACAAAACTTAATAAAAAAGGATGTACAGTATCATTGGGGACCTCTAGAAAGTCAATATTTTGACTCAATAAAAAGGGCTATAGTAGAGGCTACATCCCTAATGAGCCCTGACTTTTTGCGAGATTTCACTCTCTACACGTTTACCTCTGATCGGTCTTATGCCGCTGTCCTAATCCAAAAGAATGCTGAAAACAATGAAGTTCCTATTGCCTTTATGAGCTCAGCCTTTAAGGGAGCATAACTTAATTACCTAGAAGTAGATCAACATGCTTATGCTGTTTTTAAAGAAGTAAAACACTTTTGATCTTATCTACTAAAATCTAGGACGAAAATCATTGTCTCTTACCCTGCTGTCAGAAATTTGTTAGTACAGAAAGAACTAGGCGAAAAAAGGGAAAACTGGGTCACATCCTTACAAGAATATGACCTTGAAATCACTCCAGCACAAATTGTTAAAGGATAAGGTTTATGTAAATTGGTCGTTGATTTAGCTGTAGAACAACAAATCACAACTGATATGTTAATTCAATATTAGCATAATCAAAATAAAATCTGTTGTGTACAAAATCCTGCTAGTCCTTGGTATGATGACATCAAATTTTATCTAATTCATGGATCAGATCCCCGTCACCTCGATCCAAAAAAGAGGAGAGCATTGAGATTAAAATATGCTTTTTTTTCAGTTGGTGAATGGTGTATTATTTCACCAAAATTTAGATGGAATACTTATGCATTGCCTGGAAAAAGATGAAGCAGATAAAGTCTTATTGGAATTACATGCAGGAGAAGTTGGTGGGAATTTCGGTGGATACACCATTGCCCACAAAGTACTAAGGGAAAGATATTATTGGCCTACTCTTTTCGAAGATTCCCACGTGTTATGCCACAAGTGTGTAATCTATCAAAAGGCTTCTGGACAAGTACATAAGTCAGCATTCCCACTACAACCTGTCTCGATAGATTCCCCTTTTCAGCAATGGGGCCTTGACATTATAGGCCCAATTAACCCCGCCTCCTCACAGCAACATAAATACATCATAACAACGACAGACTATTTCACCAGATGGTCTAAGGCTGCACCATTAAAAGTGGCAAACACCAACCAGGTAATATCTTTCCTGAATTCGAACATAATCACTCGTTTTGTTATTCTTGAATGCCTAGTGTTTGATAATGCTTCCTATTTTTCATCTCTCGAAATGAGTGTCTTTTCTCTAGAAACAAGAATAAAATTAAAGTATTCTGCCAGCTATTACCCCCAAGGCAATGGTTTGGTGGAATCAACCAATAAAAACTTTCTCAAGATCATCAAGAGAACGGTCTTCGAAAATCACAAAAACTGACATAATGCACTATTTAATGTAATTTGGGCTGATAGGGTAACACCATAAATTGTTGTTGGTAATTCCCCCCTTTTCCTCGTTTACGGTAGAGAAGCAATTCTTCCACTGCATGTTCTTCTTCCATCTCTGCAGTTATCACAGAAGGTTCAAGAAGAAGACTGTCCTCCTTTGGAAAGTCACATTAATACTTTGCTGAAGTTAGAGGAAGTAAGGGCTCAAAAAAAACAAAAATTGGATCAACATCAACTTATTGTCAAAAGCTGGTTCTATTCCAATTCTTCCTCAGACAAGAATTTTGAGGTAGGTGATCTTTTCCTTAAGTGGGACAAACCTCATGAGGGGAAAGGTGAACATACTAAGTTCCAAAACCTGTGGTTGGGACCATTCTTAATTACTGAAAACCTAGGTCCTAGTTCTTTCTGCCTACAGAATTTAGAGGGACAACCAGACACCTTCTCGGTGAATGGCCAAGCTCTCAAAAGGTATTTTACCTGACACCTCTCTGATACACCTTTTGCACATATTTCTCTATTTTGATTTCTTCTCTTTCCATTTTTCTTCGCTGGTTTGTTTTTTATTTTCATTTTTGTTTATTGGTCCTTTTGAGTCAAACATGCCTGTATTACAGTTTAGCTCAGAAAAAGAGAACATAATGCTTCATCTTGAAACAATTGTCAAAGGATGTCATAGCATCAATTGTTGTCTTTTTATGAAATTGTAGCCTAGTTAAAGATGATATTTTGTTTGAAAGTCGATTTCTCGGTTTCAATTTTCACTTGAAAGTAGTCACGATTATCTTTAAAAAACTCTTTACATTGTCCTTGCTTTTTAAGAAAGAAACTCAACGATGTCTCCCTGTCCTCGAAAATTAGTTTTATTAATGAACTATTTTTCAGATCTTGATGAAGGTTAGCAAGAAATATCTAAAGGCCTGTGAAATATTAAGTTGTGTTAAAAAACTGGGATTTTCAGCATCACCCCGCTTTGTTGAATATCTTTAAAAACTATATTAGAAAGTGAATAATTTCTCAGAGAGTTGTGGGAAGTGTTTGTAAACTCACCGGGACACTGAACAGGTTTGCTGGTAGCGAGTAAATGCATGCATGATGCCAAGAAAACTTCGTTGGGGTACTGAACAGACCTGCTGGTAGCTAAGCGATGTCAGGTTAAAGAAAATTATCAGGTATAAATCTTGATTTTGGTCATATGCATCCTTCATTCTGATTTGAAATTTCTTGGATAGGATACAGATGTCAGAATGGGTTAATTGACATCCCTATCGAGGCTATGGAGACCTGTTGGAAATAGTGGCCCTGCCAATAGTATTGGAGACATTAACTTAAATGTCGTGGCTTCCTTTTGTGAAGTTTGTCACCAGATTTCATTCTTTTTAAATGAAAGATATTTGAAACTGGACTGTATCATGATTATTAAAGATGTTCAAACAACCTTTCAATTTTTCTTTGATTTGAAAATCTTTTAGATTTCTCTAACATGAACTCGTTCGTATTACAGAGATAACTTCTTCTCCCAGCATGTCGCCATTGTTGGTAGACCAACATATTTTTAATTTTTTATATCAATTAAATGATCTATGTAGTTGCCTAACCAGGGTCATACATTTTTTTGTCTTTCATAAGCAATTTTTGCCATGACAATTGTAATTTGATGATTTTCCCTATTGTTTTTTCATGTTTTGTCATGACTGAAAGCATGAAAACAAAGCATGGGAACTTACAACTGTGTTACCATTTTATCCGAAAAATTTACGAAAGGCAAGATGTCTCTACAGTTTATTAATGAAGCCTTGTTTCTTGCTATGAAGACTATTCTCTTTGTTTCGATTCCTTGAATATCAAACATGCTTGGGGATTGTAAGTTATATCAACAAAAGTTTTTTTTTTATTTGAGCATTGATACGGTTTTTTGTGTGATTCTTGGTCATATGTTTTCTCATTACTAGGCTTTGATTTACAAGTTTCACTCTACCAAACCTTATGATCGAACCCACTATGTTGCACACTTATTATCATTTTAATTCTCTGGTTGTGGCTGTACTTTATGAGAGGTGGCAATACGATTACAGTCAGATCATAATTTCAAAACTTGGTCTTGGGCTCTGCAACACCCCTCGCACTCATTTCAAACAAATCCCTATCTTTTCGTTATGTGTTTTCTCCCCAAACGATATAGACTGTTGGTGTTTCTTAGGCTCAGGGTATGGCTCTGGTCTATTTTCACAAACCCTCCCTATGCGGTGTGTTTGATTGATTTCCTGTTGATTCAATATGGCTCCTGTTGTTAGATTCGAACCTAATGGCACTCAAACTTTTCTCTTATATGACAATGCCAGAGATGATCTTGAGAGTAATGGTTGGCTTGTTTTCGTTAGAAAATTCTAGGGTTTCAATCTACAAACTGCTCAGGAATTCACTCTCTCCTTCGATGGGTGTAGAGATAAGGTGGGTGATGTTCAACTCGAGGTTACAGAGGATTTCGTGAGCCAAGCTACAAGACTCCATGCGAGCGGTCAAAAGTGGTTGAAAAATGCAAAAGTAGAAGAGGTTCCTTGGAGTCTCCTCTTTACATCTCGGAAGATAAAAAGGATGTGACAAAGGTATGCCCATCTCCTTAATGAAATCTCGATGGCATGATCTGCTTGCTGTGTTGAAATAGTTTGTCACCTGTGAAGGATGTTTTGGTCTTGTGTTTCTTTATCATCTACGTCTGCTCATGATTTTTATGGGGTTTCCTTTAAACATGCCTTATTATTTATTGAGGAGCCTTTACAAAATGGCCAAAATGTATAGAAAGAAATGATTAGATTCAAGCCTCTTCCATCATGAATTAATAAAAATTTTACTTGCACATCATTTAGAGTTGCAGAACGATAATTGGGATTCATTTTTAATCAGAAACGACTTCTCTAACCCCAATGTTGAAGAGATCGACAAGTTTGTGATTGAAGAAGCCTTAATCTACCCTACAACGCCCCTCTCACCTACCGAGGCCTGTGTCTCACCCTCCTACAAAAAACCCTTACTCGATCCAAAGGTTATTGAGCAGGCCCATGAACAAGTTACAGGGCTCAACAACTATGTTAAGTTTTCAAAGAAACCTACAGGCAAGATGTCTAAAGACGATGTTGATTTGAGTTTCAAAAATAAGAGAGCTGGAAGGTTAATTTTGAGGATGCTCAGGAATAAGAGAGTTGAACCCTCATGTGAGCTCTAACAAGATGATCGGGATGCATGAGAGTTCAGATTCTGAAATTGATAGGTTCCTCGCTCAAGAAGACCCTGTTTCGTTCCAACCACACCTCGATCGGCCTTACAACTTTGTGGACAATCTACCTCCCTGTCTAAAACACAATGAAGAGTTTCCTGGTATTAAATTGGGTAATAAATCTACAGTCCATGTTGGAAATACCCCGGTTCACAATTGTGATCACTCCCAAGGGACCGTCGCACAGTCGAAGTGTGAAGTTTTCATATCATGGATTGATAGATACTACACCGAAATACCTATCCTGCAGTCACAGGTTAAATCTCTCACTGATCAGATCGATGCCTTAACGGATGAAAACCATAGGCTCGAGTCTGTTATTCAAAGAAAATAGAAACATATGAAGACTATAGGGAATGTAACATTTAAAAACATTGAGGCTGCAACAACAATAGTGAATTCTAAGATCATCTGAACGATTTGATTTACAGTTAGAGGCGTCATTCCTTTTATCTTAAAATAGGGTTATTTACTAACTAAATTATATTTTTTTATTCATTCAATAAATTGGATTTCATTTACTAAAATAACTAGCTACATAATCAATAGATTTTGTATCCAGTTATGTTAATTCGAAATTTGCAGATTAATGGTTAAATATGTGTCTAAATCTGTCTATTTTTCCTTTTCTTTTCAGGATATTCAGAAGTTCATGGTTACCAATTGATCTGAAGCATCTTTGAGACTTGCTAGCCATATTTATCATGCATTTTTGTACAAACGGAAATGAACCTTTTTGATCTTTAGAGGATTTAGTATGATCTGGGTGGTTATATCCCCCTTTTATTTTTGTAATCAATATCTGATCTCAGAAGAGGAAACCGTTACCTTTCTGAAGTCTTTAAAAACCCATTACTTTTTGTAACCAGGACATCTTGGCCCGGGGCTAGTTGTAAACAACTTATACTCAAATTTGGACATAATATAGGTTTACATTTTTTCTTTAGCTACTTGTAAATATTGTTGTTGTCCGTGATTTGTTTATCTTGATAATTTGGTGACTGTTGATAGCTTTCATCTTCACATATTATTATTTCGCTAAGATAATTTATTTCATACAGTCCACAATTGTATGCTTCAATTAAATGAAAATAGTGATTGATTGTTCGATTCAAATATTAAGGTTTATCTTAATCTTGTTGAATAAATCAAAAGCAAGTTGTTACTGTCGGATTTATCTTATGTGTAATTACTTGCAGTCTCATATATCACAGTTATTATTTTGCGTCCTATCGTTTTATCATTTAAATACAACAGTCAACAAACTGTCTGGAATTTATTCCAAACAGCGTGAAAGTATACTGCAGATTTATCTTGGGACAGACTGAATGGACAATTCATGATTATACAAACTTCGGATGCATACTCTTGAAGTGATAAATAGGTTAGTCTCTTTCTTTTATTTGTTTGTTTAATATATAAACTCTTACATATGGTTAGGTTTTCATTGTTTACATATTCTGCTTCAATAGTATCTTGATTTTGATTTTACAGATGCAATAGAGATAAAAAGAAACCAAAAAGAAATGGTTCATTTTTCTTTTTTTATCTGCTTTCAGCAAAAGAGCCATTTTTACATTGATTTTAGTGAGTTCAAATTAAAAATCATGAATTGTATAAAATGCATATAAATTAGACAAACAGTTATGTGTGTAATTATTATTTAAAATAAGTTATATATTGATGTGTGTATATATATAATAGTAATTAGTAATTAGTGAGTTATTTTGTTTCTTTTATTTATTCATTTGTTTCTCTTAGGACTTTAGATTGGCCAACGGAGCCACTAAACCCATCAGAGTGGGTCAACCCAAACAAATTGGGTTAATTAGACAACCTCGGACCGGATTCACTCTTCCAGTTGACGAGCGGTCATTTTCGCCCGTCAACAGGGTGCCACATCCTCTTCAGTCTTGAGACGGTTACACCTTAGTTAGACTAGTGGAGTGGAATCTTGCATGGAAACCTCAGTATTATCACCAAGTGTTGCATGCACACCTCAGTGTCATCATCACGAGGGAACACTCACCCTGGGACCATCATCAAGACGTAAAATAAAATAGGCTCAGGAGGAAGATGCAATTAGAAAGAATGGAGTACTTGTTGATAATCCTTCTCATGCCACATAACTACTTCGAGTGGAAGCTAAAAATTCAGCATCAACTCAAATGTAGAGACTTTTATTAGATTACAATGGCTACAGAGATAGAGATGACATCATCTATCAAGAAGAAAAGGTATCTCAAATGCATGGATGAGGCGTATGGCCTTATCAACATGTTTATGTCCATTGAGATTTTGTTTCACATTGAAGCTTGTACCACATCATATGCAATTTGGGCAAAGTTGGGGGATCTCTTTGTAAAATAAGATGAAATGAGAGGCCATATGCTCAAGATAAAGATAAATTCCTTAGATCCAAGGAATTTTAACAAAATCTACGACTTCTTTACGAAGTTCAAGTCCCTTCTTCTTCTTCATATAGAGGGATGTTGTATTAACAAATCAACTCAACACAATTAGTGGATCCTTTCTATTTTGGAAAAACTTGGTTCAGAGTATGTTGCGTCTCAACATTTCATACAATGGTATCCACTTCAAGAGCTTCTCGGAAAATACCTACAATGGATAATTTTAATGAGTCCCTAATGCATGAGTAAGATAAGCTCATCAAAATAGGGATAATCAAGGGACCGAAATCTTGTGCACTTGTTGTGCATGAAATCTGAAGACCAAGCAAAAAGGAAAGGGAAAGGTAAATTATGAACACAAGAAGGAAGGCAATCTTAAACCCTTCGATGACTCCTCCAGCTCCAAAGGTGGAAAGGGAAAGAAAGGGATGTCAAAATTTGGTTATTGCAACTGTGACTATCATCCTGAATCAACATGCATGCATAAAAAAATTGATATCATGGCACAGATACTTAAAAGGAACAACCTTGGGGAACACAGTCCCAAGGATTCCTAGAAGAAACCAGGAGACCAACCACTAGAAAAGAGAGGTGATTCTCATGCTTTAATTTCGATTCATTCCTCCCATAATGCATGGATCCTATATTTTGGTGCATCCAATCATATGGAAGCCTAAAAAAATGTTTTATATTCTTTTACTACATGCATGGGTCCTCCCATCCTAATGGGAGATGATACCCCAATCAAGGTCACTAGACAAAGGAGAGTAGAAATCCAACATGGAGGTTTTGAGAAAATCTTGCATGTTTCAAAAATTTTCATGAATCTACTCTCTGTTTATCAGATATTGCATGTTGGAACAAGAAAAAGGGTGGAGTTCACACCTAATTTTGTAACCAAATTAGAAAATAAAA
>WSFP011479457.1:0-16412 GCA_009831015.1 Picea engelmannii
TTAGAATCATCATCTAACATCATCATTTCTACATTAATTGCATTTTTAGCCATTAGGGTTTATCATCTTGCATATATTTAACATAGTTAAAGGATATTTATTTCAAGCAATCATTAGCTAATGGTTTATTAGTCTTTTATCTTTCATTTGGCATCTTTTCCTCGATGCTTATTACTATTTATGGCTTCTCTACTATTGTTGTTATAAACTTGTTACATGTTAAAGTATCTTATATTTCATTCAATTCTTATTACAACCTTTCCTTTTTCTTTGATAGCTAGTGTTTCGGGGAATTAATTTACTTTTATAGCTTAATAAACACCATTGATTGTCTTAAAAACACCCCTCACACACACACACACACACACTTTGTTTTCTCTAATCCATCTTGACCTCACCCTTAACCTTGACCTAGCTAATCAAGCAACCAAGATGGGGGGTTGTGGACTTGCCTTAGATTGCTATAGGATCCTTTAAGGTTTCCACATAAGCCTCCCTTGTGTTGGATCTTTATCCTTCACTAAAATGAGGGAAGTACTTGCTTAGGTGATAATGACAATTAATTCCATATGTTACACTAGTCAAGCACCTTGTGAAGGATTTGAAAAAGTGCTAGATTTTGTGATAACATACACAACAAGTGTAAACTTTTCATTCTTCTTTAGAGAATACCATAATCTTTTGTACCTTGAATGTACCTAAGTACCCTTTTTGTTTCATTCTAGTGAATTTCGCTAGGTTCTTGCATGATTTTGGAAAGAATGTTGACTACATATGACAAATCTAGATGAGTATTTATCAAGTGAATGAGGATTATAATCAATTGTCTATAGCTAGTACTGTTCACCAATTCTCCCCCTTCAAAATTTGAAAGTTTTAAGTTTTTCTCCATAGGTGTAAGAGAGGTTTGACAATCCACCATACAAAATTCTTTCACAATTTTGCTGCATACTTGGTTTGACTAAGGAAGATTTGATTAGTTTGTTGAATACTTCCTCTCCAAGATATTGTCACAAACCTTAAATTCCATTCAAATTATATATATATATATATATATATATATTCAACCATACTAATCTAATGATTTCTCATCGTCATAATTGTTGCATATAAGTCTATTAATTTATTTTATTCCTACCTTATGTTTTTCATTGTTTTCCTTTATCATACGACAGTCTCACTATTTCTTTCATCGTTTATTATGAACGAGAAAACCATAGATACTAAATGATTACACATAAAGTCCTTTATAACTTCTCATAACTTATTATAGTATCTCATACTATAAATAGTTGAAAAACTTGATACTTAACCATATAGTTCCTCACTATACATCATGCTTATAAAGGCTAACCTAAGTCTTATTCCATTAAGACTAGGTACTTAATAACTTATAAGTGATTTCTTTTTCATAATCTACGTGTTATGTATGTATTCATTACTATTGAGGTCATGACCAACACCATGTATAAGGGTCGCACGAGGGTTTGTTTGTTTGTTATATCCCCCCCCTATGACTATATGTTCTCCACTCGACACTATAACATTGTTATTATAACCCTTTAATCATTTCATACCATATATGAGTTAAAGTATTCAACGTACAAGGTTTTGTATTGTATTTTCATGTTAAGGTAGCTCATATATAAAACGGGTTTCATTGTATATCATCCAATGTATATAAAATGGGTTTCATTGTATCATCCATTGTATATCATATATTAAAAGGGTTTCATTGTATATCATCCAATGTATAACACTTGGCATACGAAAGGAAGGATCATACTTAAGGGGATTTATTATGAAGTTTTACGAGGGATTAATTGGTATTAGAGTATCGTTTCTTAATTTAAATTCTTACCAACTTTTCTTCATTCAACAGTGTGTCATACCAAGTATTTACCATGCATCGATCCTGTATGTGCCACCTGTGGGGTTACCATCTCGAGGAGGTTTTCTCGACAGTTGTCATAAAGAAGCATACATGTAGTGTCATTTTGCTTACAGGTGTTATGGTTTCCTTGTCGGATCCTTAACCCTTCTGACCTCTCCCGAACTTGGCTCATTTAACAATTTTCAGTTTTTTTTTCTCCGCTCTGCGTTCATCCTGAGAGGTTTTTTCGAGAGGTTTAATGTTTTACTGGACCCTCTCGTATCTTTTGAGAGTTCCTGAGTTATAGTGTTGAAGGTATGATTGTCCAGAACCCTATTTTCATTCACAGTGGAATTATTTGCAAGAGCCAGGGCATTCATAGCTTCTCTAGCTTGTGGTTGGTTGGTCTATAATGACTCCAAGGTAGCGTCCCTAACCGGTAAGAGTTCATTAAATCTCCTTTACTCATTCTGACTTCCCATATAACTCATAAATTTTATACTTCTAGCTTATTATCGGAGCCATTTACGATGTTAGTTCACAATCATGTTTAAACGTTATTCCACCAACTATGTTTAATATGTCTTTGTATCATTTTCCTTGGCGAACTTCTTGTTTTCTATGCATATCTACCATATAAACTTCGTGACTGTAAAATGTGTTTTGGTCTTGGTAAGTCTCGCTTTTGGTTGGCCTATGGTCTGAAATTTCGGTCCCAATATGCCTTGCTTATGGTTAGCCTATGGTCCGAAGATTTTTTACTTAGACCTGTGAGACTTATCAACCGAACCCATAATTATATGAACTATGTGGTTCGAGTTTACTTTAACATGATTTGTTATAGGGTTTATATTTCGTTTATTTTACTACTCTTGTTTCTAGTATGTGATTGAAACATATTGAATTGTTTTACTCGTCCTGAACTTAGTTAGGACTTCGGTTGAAAATATTTTCATAGGTGCGGTATTTGCATAGAGTATAGTAATGTTCTTTTGTTTATATTTTGTAAGTCCACCGTGATTTGCATCCTTGTTAAACTTATTCTTGGGTATTTTTAACTAATGATGGGCCATGTTCGTTGTTGCGATGGGTACCCATCATCTATCCGACGACCTTCAACATTAAGATGTAGTTCAAAGGCGACAGAAGGATATACAAAAGTGCTCTATACATCCATGGTAAGTTCATTTCCATTTGTATATGAAATTCAATTTTTTGTTTGACTTATTAAACTCGTACCACATTCTAACTTGTTTCACTATTTCTCTATAGGTGTCGAGGATGTTGGTACCATGGAAACTCTAGAATACCCTTGCTTGCAGAAGGTATTCGGGTTCATTACTAACTAACTTTCAACCTGATATCACAATATGTGACTACTCTTGTTTGAACATTCGATCGAGCTAGTCGACCAAATATTTTTGTATATAATTATTCCTTTAAAGTCCTGTGGCTTAGGACTGTTGTCTACGCAATTATAGTTATGTAATTTTGTTGAAATTTGTTTACTTAGTATCGATTCCTTTTTGGATATACACAGTCATTACTTGTATCTTGTTAAACTATGTTTAATTGGTATCGATTCTTTTTTGGATATACACAGTCATTACTTGTATCTTGTTAAACTTTGTTTCTTCAATACAAGTTCCTTATCTGAATACAATTCATGTTTTAATAACTAGGTTTTACTCATGATTTTTATTGGGTTTGCTACTGGTAATTACTACTCTGTTCGTAGATCTAGCAACAAAATGACTATTGTTTTTCTTAAAAAATATTTATGTATGAAACTATGGTATGCATTTATTTTCTCATAAAATCACTTAGATCTAAAACTGTTATGACTTATTTATGCTTTAAAAACACTTCATAACCAATAATCTTAATCAAAATAATACGCAGTAATACACAGTAAACATTCAGATCGACATATTCATAAATAAGAAGTAAAACCTGGAACTTGGGGAAACCACAAGTTGAAGACTTTGTTCCTCCCAACCATAGACTAGAGTCTTTGTCAACCTTTGTCACCCTCGAGATGAGTTTGGAATCCAAAAGGGGCTGCCTACGTGGCCTCTTGCAGAATTATGAGTACCATCTTGATGTGTGTAATATTACATAGTCTTTGTGTCAAGTCAAAATCAGTGCGTAGCTTCTTTGAGCTATTAGTTCGCATCCTAGGAATGGTGTCCCATTCCCTTGTCATGACTTATTTTTATTTTTCCTAGGACTTGTGACACTTGTCTTGAGCCTCCTGCTCACTGACCACCTATCAGATTCAATTCTACACATGTTCACAAATTCTCCTATAAATATGGAATGTGTCTTTTTGAAGTTGAGTTAACTCCACATCTTGTCTCAGTCTGCTGCCACTTGGCTAACCCCTTTGGATATTAACTCCCTCTTTAACAACTTCTTCAACGTGTGCCCCTTTTTCCACATGTGTTTATTTTCATAAAATAATAAGGTTTTACAATTCAGATTTGGTCAATCGACCAAATTGTCTTTTGCAAAAATAATTAAAATTCTAAAATAAAAATAATAATAATTGTCAAAGTTTCAAGTCGTGGGGTATCATAGATACTATCTAAGTGGCCCAAGTCAATGATTTTAAACCCTTTTTAAAGTTCTTGTTTCACTTGTTTAATGTTTACTTTGTGACTCCTTGTAATGATTAAGTCATCAACATAGAGAATAATGATTACCAAGTTCTAACCTTGCATATGAAAACACAAAGTATCATTAGACTCACCGTGATGAAAACCAACATATCTAAGATATTCATTCATTTTGGATATCATGCTCTAGGTGCTTGTTTCAAGCCATATAAAGATTTGATCAATTATTAGAATTTGTGTTCTTTTTCTCCGAATTCAAATCTTTGGGTTTGCATGATATAGACTTCTGCTTTCGAATAACCATGGAGAAAACCATTTTTTACATCCATTGGATGAAGTGTCCAACCAAATTAATCACCATTCTAATTTTATTTCATTTTTTTGTTGGTGAAAATGTTTCTTCATAGTCAATTCCCTCTTGTTTATAAAATCCCTTAGCCACAAGTCTTGTTTTATACTTATCAACTTCACCATTTGACTTGTACTTTATTATGTAAATCCATTTGCGACCGATGGGTTTAACATCTGGTGGAGAATTAACAAGTTTCCAAGTTCCATTTGCAAGTACCAAATCATATTCACCCACCATAGCTTGCTACCATTCTTTATGTTTCATTTCTTCCATAAAATTATTGATTTCAATGGAAGCATATGAGTGATTAAGGAAAATTTGGCTTGAGATGTGGGGGAGCTTGATCCGGATTTATGCAGGAACACAATGAAATACAAAAATACACATAAACGCAGATATGCAGTGGAAGTAAAACTTCATTTCATTAACAACAAATGACTGAAATATGCTTATAGACAGAATGGAAATAAAATAGCTCGGGCGTTGGTATCTTATCTCTGAGAAGAGATGTGGCGGATACTGGCCTATGAACTCTTTGTTACAATGAGGCTCAAAGGCCTATATATTATTTAGAAACAATGGAAAACCTTAAATAGCCAAAAACCTAACCCTAGGAGATGAAACACCAGAATATGGGCCCCGTTGGGGTAAATTGGTACATCAATTTCTCAGGGTCGTAACTTTGGCATACTATCTTCGTTTGACGCACATGATACATTGTTAGAAATATCTATCTGAGGACTACACTGTTGATAGCGAATATCGATTCTGAAACAGACTCATATTCGTCGGAGCATTCATGCCCAAAAAACGTCGTTTAGGGCCTCAAAATGGCTCCGGAAGTTCAGGACCCGAAAAACTGCTAAAAATAGTAAATTGTGCTACAATTAAGGAAACTGAAAAACCGAAAGAAACAATGGTGTGGGTCCAACTGGAATAGGCGGGTGGCCACCAATATCCACCTGGATCAGAACTTCTAGTTCCTATTTTGTTTTGTTCATTTGGGTGAACATCTTTGAGAAGTTATGTGACCCATTTTGGTCTATTGTGTTGTGCCTATGTCAAAGTTTTTGTATCTAATCCGATTTATGTTGGAGAAGAATCATCATTGAATAACTATTTTTTAAAGAGTTATCTAACTTTTGATCATTCATGTTGGGGACTATGTCTTTTTTAATCCAATTTGGTTTGTCTTGATGGATTGTTTTACCCTTGGTGACTCTTTTATCTAAGTGACTAAGGATAATATCAATCTCTTCTACAATTTGAATTTCATTTTCATCAAAGAAAAAATCTCGTCTAATAATAAATTTTCCACAAGATAACGACTGATAGCCTTTCTTTTCATTGGATTATCCAATGAGCATGCACTTCATGCCGCAATTTTTGAACTTAGTCATTTTTTCTTTAGGAACTAAGGGATAAGAAATGGATCCAAAAACTCAAATATGATTAATTGAAGGATTAGTACCATACCAAGATTCATATGGAGTGATTCCATCTAAGGTTGATGTTGGTGATCGATTCCTTAGATAAACAAATGTATGAACTTTTTTTCCCAATATTTTGTAATTAACCCCTTGAAATGTAGCATATATCTCAACACACCTATGAGAATTATGTTCATTCTTTCAATGACCCCATTTTGTTGTGGAGTACATGAGTTTGTCAACTACCTTTTGATTATGTTTTCCTTGCAATAGTCATTGAATTTATTTGATGTAAATTCATCCCCATTATCCATCCTTAATGTTGCAATTTTTTCTTTGGTGGAATTTTCAACTAAGCATTAAAAATGTATGAACTTTTCAAATAATTCTAACTTATCCTTCAAAAAATTTAATCAAGTCATCCTTGTAAAGTCATCAATGAAAAGGATGAAGTGTTTGCATCCACTTAAGGAAGGTTCCATATGACCACAAATGTCACTATGTATAAGTTGCAAACACATTTTTGCTCGCCATGTAATTGTGAAAATGGATCTTGCTTTTTTTTTCTAATAATATAGGCATCACACTTAGCATTTTCCTTTTTGAAAGGAGGAAACCCTTTAACTATTTCTTCTAATTTAAGTTTTCTTAAACATTCAAAGTTTAATGTCCAAATACAAAATTCCATAATCTCAAGGAGCTAAGGGATAAATTTTATGTTACTGCAAAATCATGTTTGTGAGGAATCATTGTGCCTTGTATCCTTATAAGTTTTTCATATTCATAACCATTCATCATTGTTTTGAAGTTGTGCTTTACTGAATTGATTTTGATGAAGCCATTTTCCATAATGGTTTTATGACCATTGACGAACTTTTCAATCACTTTCTAATTAATTAGCGAGCAACCGGAAAGTGTACATTTAATTATCAATCCAAGGTAATATCTTACTTACGAATTGTCGTGCACTGTATATGCAATTTATAGTGTTTTTTTCTAAGGGCTTGTAGTACTTTGAATGTCACAAATTAAGGATTCAAGATATTTAATTAAGTCACCAAGCTAAGCTATTTCCTAAGTTCCAAGGAAGTAAATATTGCACTTGCAGGAAAGGAAAGTCACATTTGTGAAATTGAAATCACGCTTGCAGGAATTGAAATCACACTTGTGGAAATTGAAATCACTCTTGCAGGAATTGAAATCACACTTACGGAAATTGAAATCACTCTTTTTAAGAATTGAAATCACACTTTGCAGAAATTGAAATATATACTATGTTTTACTGGTGACTTGCTCAAGCATAATGAAGACCTTGTTTTGTTGGGACAATTAAGAGTTCATTCATCCAATAACAATCCAATAATTCCAATCTCAAATTGTTGAAGACTAATTCTATCACAAATTAGGAAGCAAACAAAATAAAGTGCATCTTCAAGTGGAGTTGCAACAACGCATCTGTAGCACAAAAAGGAATCACAATGATGTCAGTTGCAACAACGTAGACTGCAACACAAAGCTATAACTTGGAAATGGTAATGAGACGAATGCCAACAATTATGATTTGCAACACATTTGTGATTATGAGCTCGCGAAAATAGAACCAATGCAGAATTGCATCTTGAGAGTGCTAATTATTAACAACAAAAAATTAAATATCAACCACACACGAATTGCAATGATTGTTATACCATATTTTAGAATTGTAGCAGATTGAAAAATAAAGCAGTTATGAATTAAATAAACAAAACTGAAAGGTTAAACCCTACACTAATATACATGCAGTACCTGACTAAGGAGGGGGACCTAACCCATTAGACAAGGAACTGAGCTATGAATCAGAATCATACGATCACCAACACATCAACACATAAATGAAATAATGAACAAAAATTGTATTGCAAAAGTTGAAAGTAAAATAACAGTCGAATGATTATAGCTAGAATAATTTCCTCCCCCTAAGTTATGGGGAAGTTGAGGTTTTATACTATATGACTGATATCTAAAATTATACAAAGCGACGGATGGACAATCGTGAGAATCTGGTTGTTCATCCAGTTACATTGATTCTGTCAAACTTTAGTGAGAATTGGGTGTGTGCTAACTCGATAGGAAAACCGATTTCTTCTTTTAGTCGCCTATTTGAACCATGTTGTTTTCCTCTATCAAGAACATTTCCCAACTGTTGGATGTATTTTTAAATATTGTGTTGACGACTTTGTACTTGGAATTGTAGAAATAGTAGACTTGGAGTCATGACAACATAAAGTATTCTTGGAGTTGCAGTCGTTGTCCTGAGTCACAGCAATGGAGAGCGTGCTCAAAGTTGTTGGAGTTGCAGTTGTTGGTTTGTGCTTGGTTACCTAGAGTTGCATCACGAAGAGTGCACTTGGAGTCGCAATAGTTGGTTCGTGTATGGAATTGCAACAACATAAAGTATGCTTGGAGTTGCAACAGAGAGATATTGCAACCACTGTGAGGAGTTGTAGTTGTTGTATTACTACTGTATAGCAGTATTATACATGAAAGTAGCAAGTTCCTTTAAGAAATATGAAAGAATAGCGTAATAATGGCATATGAGGAAGAATTCATACCTTAATGATAAGGCAAAGTGGATAAGGAAGGTATACAAAAGGAAGTGATCAATGGAAAATGGTAAGCAAAAAGGTATTAGATGGGTGATGAAAGTATGCCAATTTAGGCACCTGTCAACCACCTTGTCTAATTAAGACTAAAGAAAAAAAATATTTTGAAAAGTTATAACATACCAAACATTAGAAAGCAATATTTTGCCAATTCCTGGAAGACATAAGTGGACTGAGCCTTTTCCTTTAGGAGAATGGGTTGTTTCATCTACCAAATAAATTGGTTTCAATTACATATCTTGATATATCCAAAAATAATCCCCTTTGTAACACATATGTTGAGTATCCCCTGTATCAAGTATCCAATCATATTTAAAATCATCTCTCAAAAACTTGTTGGTGACAACTGAAGCTACAAATCTAAATGCCAAACAATTGTAAACACATAGTCAAAATTAGCCTCTTGATTATCTACAAATTGAGCTAAAGTTGGAATATGGGACTTAGAATGTTATTTTGATTTGAAAGTTTGTTTCTTCTTGAGCCAATATTCATTTCAAGTTATACACTCTTTTGTATAATGCCCATTGCGAAGACATATTTTTCACTTGACTTGACTCATATCTTATCCTTTTACTAACCAATGATTATTGTTGGGGGCATCTTGAGATGTCCTAAAACATTTTTCATTTTAATTATTTCTTCCTATTCCTTTAGTACTTATACCATAGTTGTGATCATGATTAAAATATTGAGTTGGATTGTGTTCTTGATTTATTGGATTGTTGAAATTTTTTCTTTCTCTTGAACTTTTGTTGTATGTACCTTTTCCTCTGGAACTTTTTTATTTTCTTGAATTGGTTAAAATAATGTCTTCTCCTAAGTTCTTCTTTGAACCAAAGGTTTTATCATGTTGGGAATCAAAAGTTTGAGTCTCTAATTTCCTATTAATTTGTTAAGCCTCCAAGAAATGTTGATGAAGAGGAAAACCATTGATTAAAATTGAAGTCATGAACTTTCTTCCACTTTCTTAAATCCGCGTTTGACTATTTATTTCCTGATATTTTTAATTTCCAAAACATGTCCCCCTTTAGCTAACCATTGTTTAAGGAGCTTCATTTGTAGATCAATCCATTTTGACTCAGGTTTAGTATCAAACATTTTTTTGAAGGTTTTCCATACATTCCAAGCATCAATTGCATTTTCAATATGAACAAACATTTCATCTGTGATAGAATACCTTGAAAGTGAGAGTGTTTTTTCATCCTTCAATTCCCATTTTGTTAATTCTCTAACATTGATAGGCTTAGTATGAGCTTTATCATCTCTACAAACATCTTTCCACAACTCATTATTATATATTAATGTGATTTTCATATGGTGATTCCAAGACTAATAGTTATTGGGTCCATCCAATTTGTTGAAATTGGCGAACAAATTGACCAATTTAAAAACGGTGAGTTGTTTGTGGAAGAGTGGAGTGCAAATGATAAACAATTGAATAAATTCACACAATCATCAAAATATGGAGAGTATCAAACACAAGGAATATTTCACACTCAACAAAAAATATCTATAAGGGATTCGCCTTGACTCTCATATAACTCAATGAAATAAGTCATTAATGGAGTATTTAACTTGACTTTTGTCAATGCTTCAATTCAAAGTTACAAATATGATTGAATTTAGTCAAACTTTCAAAATTTGACATAATTTTAGTCTTCAATACAAGATGAATATGCCCACCTTTGAAGTGAACAATGTTTTATATACTTCAATTACAAAAGTGAATGAATAAGCCCCCCCTAAACTAGTTAAGGCTTCAACCATATTTTGAGTTTATGAGAATGCAATTGTAATAACAAGGCCCCTTGAAAATTATTAGAAAGACCATTACTAAAGAATCCATTTGGTTGACTTAAACCTCAACCATAGTAGAATCAGAAACCTAATGAAAGACTCCACATTGCAACCCTCAAATCACCACAAAAGCACTCTATAAAATACCTTTGTTATTGGGTGGGATATGGGTAGCATTATGAGGTTTTTCACACAAGTGATGGCTCTTGGGCCTTTGGCCCAAAATGAATCTTATTTGGCCTTGGTCCATGAACTAGGATTCAAACCACCACAAAGATCGAAATTGTTGTCCTCTTGGTGGGATATGGGTATCATTAAGATATTTTTCATACTAGGTATGGGTCCCAAGGCCTTGACCATGTTCAATGAAGGAAAATAAGGTATGTAGGATTTAGATTAATCTTGTATGGCTCATAATCCATTAATGACACCTTAAACCACCACAAAACTCTCTAAATGGAATCTTTGACCTCCAACTGAGATATGGGCACTATTAGAAATTTTTAGACACATTAGATGTGTATTGGGACCTTAATCATGGTCATGGGAGAAAATAAAGGGTCTTAGGACCAAAATGAATCTTTTAAGGATCACGACCCATGAAAAAGTCATTGTGTATAGGGGTTGTTTGGCCTCCAATTGGGATATGGGTGCCATTAGGAGGTTTTGTGCACCAAGAGTGGGTATTGTGGTTTTAAAAATGGCGAGGGGAGGAAATAAAGGGCCTAAATTCCTATATAATTATTTTAAAGATTTGGTCAATGAACATGGCCTCAAAGTAGCACATAGACCCTCTAAAAGGGATTTTTGACCTCTTAGTGGGATATGGGTGCCTATAAGAGGTTTCTTGTACTAGGGATGGATCTTGTGATCATGACTATGGTTGAGCAAGGGAAAAAAGGGACATATGACCTATATAAATATTTTATGGCTCATGGGACAAAAGGAGGTCTTGAACCACTAGACATGCCATTTAGAGGATGTCTTTAGCCACTATGTGGGATGTATACACCAAGATTTTTGTCATTGTGGATGGGTCTGAAGGTATTGACCATGGTCATAAGAAAACCATTATGAGTTTTTACACACTAGATGGTTCTCAATACATAGACCATGGTCCAAGGATAAAAACTAATGTCTTAGGTACTAAAAGAATATTTTATGGTTCATGGACCATGCATAGTGTCTAGAACCACCACACAAGCCCTATAATGGAATACGTATTGCACAAGTATAATATGGATGCCATTAATAGGTTTGTCACACTAGCGATTGGTATTATGGCCCTAATCATGGTCCAAGGACAACCATTTGGGTCTAAAACAATTTTTTAGGGCTCATGGTCATATTTCCCACCTCTGGATTTTGCGTTATCATTCCAAGTGATGACAATGTTGTTAACCTCCAAGCCACTTAGGATTATAAATGACCTATTTGCATGAATATTCACCTTCTCCTTGCACAATACATAGACACATTAAGATATTAAGATTAATTTTCTCATTGTAACATCCTCCTATCTTGGCATAGTTTAATCCTTTAATAATTATGTATATTCATATATTACAAATATGTTACACGGTTGTCCCTAAAATGCTAGTGTTTTTCCTTGGACCATGGTTAGGGCCCTAATATTGATCCCTAGCATGCCAAACCTCATAATGGCATCCATATTATTCTTACGAGATAAATATTCTATTTACAAGGCTTGTGTAGTGGTTTCAAACCCTATGCATGATCCATGAACCATAAAAACATATTTTAGTCCTTAAGACATTGATTTTTATCCTTGGACCATGGGCAGTGTCTTGAGAACCATATAGAATGAAAAACATTGTAATGGTTCCCACATGACCATATATAAGGCCTTGAGACCCACACCTAGTGAAAAAATATCCTAGTAGAATATGTATCCCACTTAGTGACTAAATATCTCATCTAAAGAGTGTGTGTAATGGTTCAAGACCTCCTTTTGTCCCATGAACCTTGGAATATTTATTTAGGGAATATAGCGCTTTTTTCCTATACTTAACCATGGAAAAGACCCCAAGATACATCCCCATTATAGGTGGTCATATCCCACTCAGAGATCAAATATCCCTTTTATAGGGAATATGCGATGCTTTGAGGCCATGATCATGGCCCTGATCATTAAAATATTTATATATGGCTCAAGGCCCTTTATTTTCTCTCCTTGCCATGGTCAAAACCCTAAGACCCATCCTTGGTGCACAAAACCTCCTAATGGCACCCATATCCTAATCAAATGCTCAATATCCCCTCTAAAAGGCCTTTGTAGTGGTTTAAAAACTTTTTCATGGCTCGTGAACCTTAAAAGCTTCATTTAGTTCCAAAGACCCTTATTTTCTCCCATGACCATGGTCAAGGTCTCAAGACCCATCCACTGTGTCTAAAAATTTCTAATGATGCACATATCTCATTCTGAGGCCAATGATTATGATCCCTAGAAGACTGTTTCAGATCATATGGTCCTTGTTTTCCTTTATCGACCATGATCAAGGCCTTGAGACCCATGCAAGGTACACAAAATCTCTTAATGATGCCCATATCCCACCAAGTGAACAATGACATGGGTATAAATGGTGGTTTTAGGCCTAGTTCATGGACCAAGGCCCTAGAAGCTTCATTTTGGGCCAAAGGCCCGAGAGCCATCTCTTGTGTACAAAACCTCTTATTGGTACCCATATCGACCCACTCAAGGATAAAGGTACTTTCTAGAAGGTTTTTTTGGTGGTTTGAGGAATCTTTCATGTCCCATAAGACCTATAAGATTCATTTAGCGATTAAGGACCTTATTTTCCTCCCCCAATCATGCTTAAGGTCCTCAGACCCATCCCTACTGCAAAAAACTCCTAATGGCACCCCTATCCCAACCACATGCAAAAGATTCCTTTTAGAGGGCTCATGTTGTAGATTAAGGCCTTGATCATGGCCCATTATCCAATAACCTTGATTTAGGTTCTAATTCCTTAAATTTCTCACCCAACCATGGCTAAGGCCTCGAGACCTATCCCTGATGCATAATGTTTCATAATGGTACCCATATCTCACTCAAAGGATAATGATTCCCTATAAAGGACATGTTATGTGGTTTATGGCCCTTGATACCTAAAGGCTTCATCAAGAACCCTAGGGCCTATTTTTCCTCCCTTCAACATGGCTAATGCCTCAAGACACCCATCCCTACTGCACACGACTTTATAATGGTACCCATATTCCACTTTGAGGCCAAATATTACCTCTAAAGGGTTTTTGTTGTGGTTTGAGTTCATTTCCATGATCATTGAGCCTTAGAGATTCATTTATCGTGTAAGGCCCTCGTTTTCCTCTCTTGATTATGGTACAATATTTGAGACCATCCCTAATGTGAAACAACTCTTATACATGTCCATATATCAATTGTATGCCAAAGATTGACTTTCTAGGATTTATATTATGCTTTGAGGCCTTGATCATGGCCCATTAACTCAAGATTCTTAATTTACTTCTTAAATTGCTCTATTTATACCCAAACTATGGTAAAGGCCCCTGAATCCTCCCTAGTGCAGAAAACCTTCTAGTGACATCCATATCCCACTCTAAGGACAATGATCTCCTATATAAGTTTGTTTTTTGTTATTTGTGATCTTGATCATAGCCCTTGGTCCCTAAAAGCTTCATCTAGAAACTAAGGGCCTTATTTTTCTACCATGCCCCTTGGTGAGGCATTAAGACTCGTCTCGCGTATCCAAGGCATTATAAGGTCAACCATATTTCACTTGGAGGTCAAATATCCCTTTTAGAGGAGTCATATGGTGGTTTGAAGACTTGTTCATGGCTCACAAGGCCTAAAACATTCCTTTAGAACCTAATTCTTTATTCTTCCTCCCCTTATAATGAGGAGTCACTAAAACTCAACCCTCATGTGAAAAACCTCCTAAGAGCACCCATATTACCATGGGAGGAAAAATATCCTTGTTAGAAGGACTATCTAGTGGTTTGAGGTATCGATCATGGCCCATGCATTCATTTTCTATTCTTTTGAAAATAAGTAAATTATCTATGCAGAAACATAGAAAGATCATGACATAAACATTGCAGAGATCTTCAAGACCTTTCCAATGAGCTAAAGAATGCTAAAATTGGATGTCGAGGTAAAATATTATGACAAAAATTACTAAAATATTTTTTTTATGTTAAAAATAACACACACACATTTTATAACATGAACACATTACTAGTGCATATGTGTTATTAAAGTGAGTGTGCCTTCTTGTGAATGTTATTTTGGAAAAATTCATGGCAGTCTATGTGGTGGTTCAAAGGGCACCAAGGGTATTGTAAAATGAACATGTGTTTGTTTTAAATAATACAAGTGTGTTCCTACGTGAATGCATTCATGAATTCCCCATTGCTACCTTTTCTCTCATAAACTTCTTATGAGTGCACATATATTCCGAGGAAATTGTCAAGATTTTTTATCCAAAATGTTATCAATGTCTGAAAGGTCGATCAAATTTTCCCTGTGGAGCACCCCCCTTCTTCACCAGAATTTCCAGATGGAAGGTGGATTGACCACCAACCATAAGAGTGGCTAGTGACCTAGCAAGGATCTAATGGATTTTAACCCATGACCTCTTGGAAATACACCTTGAAACAAACCTACCACAATGAGAATTTTAAATTGAAGGACATGGGAGGGGGGGCACTTTGATCCACTTATGTATGCATGGGTCACAAGATCATTTAATATAATATCTATGGGTCCAACCAAGCCTTCAAACACTACCCTATGGTGGCTCCATGACTCCTTAAAAATATCTCATGATGTGTGTGTGTGTGGAGAGAGAGAGAGAGAGAGAGAGAGAGAGAGAGAGAGCCCAATGGGTTACCTTAATCGATTTGAATGGAGTGTTTAAAGGAGGAGTTCCCCTCTTTCATGGAGTAATTGGATGGAGGGAGGTTCAATCAACATCCATAATAGTGGCCAATAACCCCAAGGGGTTGTATCAAATTCGAACTTGTGACCTATGGCCTTTTTGTCAACACCATGCCTTGGGCAGATGGTTCAATCAATTTAGTTAACCCTTAGGGATTTTTAAGTCAAAGGGCATGAGGGTTGGCTTTGATCCACTTATGAGTGCATGAGTCACAAGACCATTTAATATAATCTCTCTAGGTGCGACCACTTGTTTGACCACTACTTCAAGATGACTCCATGGCACCAAGAAAATTCCTAACGAAAATTGAACCTTACCCACTGGTGAAAAAATCCTCACTTCTCACTAATGGATCCAACCCCTTTTGACACATCAATATTTATCTATCTATCTATGCATGCATGTTAGTGTTTAATATTATTTTCCTAACTTTTATTTTTTATATTAATATTTTGATTTCTAAACATGCATAAATATTTTTTAAATATTATACTAGGTTGAATTAATTTCACATGTTAATAGGCATGAACATTATACATCTCCCTCGTAGTGGCTTTCTTCAAATAAGGTGGTTGGGATGGAACATTATAGTATAAATAACACAAGTTTAAACTATAATCTTTGTGTGTGCGTGTTAGGAAAGGTGTTTGACCTCCCATAATTGGTTTCCCTTCATCAAAAGAACTTAATACTATTCTATAAACCAAATTAATTTCAATAATCCTTAATAAACAATTCAATTTGGAAAAATTCTAAA
>WSFP011479458.1:0-16412 GCA_009831015.1 Picea engelmannii
TTTGATAAGCTATTTATGATAAGGAAGTTTTTTTGGGTTTTCTTCCCCTAGAGGGTTTCCCAGGATAAATGTTGTGTCTATTGTGGATGTGTATTTCTCAGTGATCTTGTTCTTATTATGCTCTTATCTTATGAAATGAAAAGAACTATAATAATGGCATAAACACTAACACTATGACCATTTGTTAGATAATGGATGAGTTTAACATCCGAAGACACCAATACTATCGACGTGGAAGATCCCATAATAGGAGATGATCCATATGGAGTCGTAACCATAAAGGTCATCTTAACCCTCCTTACACCTCTCCTCTACCTGACTCTTTCCCACAGGTCTTAGGGAAATTATATTATCCTGATAGTGACCCTTTTTCAACATTAAATACACCCATGTCGAGTGGCAACGCTGCTTCTACCTTTCCAATTTATACTCCCATGGTGTCTAGCACGCAAATCAATGTCCCAGTAAATCTTCTTGTGTCATCAACTAGTGGACCTAAGAATCCACTTATATCATCACTTAGCAGAGTAAGAAACCCACCTTTATCATGAGTGGGTGGATTTGGAACTCCACCTGTATCATCAATTACCAAAGCAAGAAATCCACTCGTTACACCACCTTAAGCACCATTTTATCTTTGGAGTCAACCCATAGTCCATCTAGTTTCATCGAATTCCTAGCCTAGGGTTCATCAAACCCATGCCTTTGGTTCACAATCCAATGTACGACAAAGGTCTGTAGATAATCCAGGGAGTGACTTTGTCTTCTCTTCTAGTAACCCACCAATTGGCCAAAACGCACCTAGTATTGGCTCCCCATTTGGATGGAATTGGAATAGTGGAATTAGTGCTAATCAATATGGAGGAAATCCACCTTTATAATCAGTGGGTGGATTTGGAACTCCACCTATATCTTCAACTACCAAAGAAGGAAATCCACTCATTACATCACCTCAAGCACCATTTTCTCTTTGGAGTCAACCCATATCCCATCTAGTTTCATCGAATTCCTAGCCTAGGGTTCATCAAACCCATGCCTTTGGTTCACAATCCAATGTACGAAAAAGGTCTGTAGATAATCCAGGGAGTGACTTTGTCTTCTCTTCTAGTAACCCACCAATTGGTCAAAACACACCTAGTACTGGCTCCCCATTTGGATGGAATTGGAATAGTGGAATTAGTGCTAATCAATATGGTGGAAATCCCTTTCCCGGAGGCAACATTGTCCATTGGGGTACTCCCTTCCTGGGGGGAAACAACATCCCTTGGGGTACTCCCAACGTTGGGGGAAACAACACTCTTGGAATCCCTCCCTTCCTTGGAAGAAACAATCCCTCTGTTACAGGAAACCCCCCACTACCTGGGAGCAATAATTCCCCTGGTAATGTACCCATTCCAGGGAACATTAACATCCCTAGAAATGCTCCTTTTCCTAGGGGCACCAATCCCCCAAATAATCCTCAATAGGGGGGTTCTTATATGCCAATGGGAAATCCTTACCAGGGAGGTTTTATATACCTATAGGGAATCCTTATCAAGGGGGTTATTTTCCTGCCTTTAGTGAGTATATGGGAGTGCCATATGGTCCTTTTGGTCTCCAAGTGTCATTACCTGTAGACCATAATTCGTTTGTGAACACTCAATTGCCATTTTTGGCTACTCTAGAATTACCCGATTTATGTAGACTCATGAATGATACCATAATGCACATTCCCACTTGGATCATTCCAGTGAAAATTCCAACAAACATTCCAAAATTCAATGGCAAGACAAGAGAAGATCCCACCACACACATCACAACTTATCATTTGTGGTGCATCTCCAACTCTTTGTTGGATGACAACAAACATTTACATCTTTTCCCTTGCACCTTAATTGGAAATGCCTCAAAGTGGTTCATTGAGATACCGACTGCTTCATTTAACAACTTTATTGCTTTGGAAATTTTATTTTTGACCCTTTTCCAATTACCCATCCGATATGAAATGGGGATAGAGCTGCTGACCTCATTACGTCAGAACATCGCTACACATATCTCTGACCATATTCATGAGTGGAGGCGATGAAGAAAACTCGTTAAATCCCCAATCGAGGATCAACTCTTGGATGATTGGTTTAAAAAATAATTATTGCCTCCCATCACTAGAGAGGTTGCCATGTCCAAAGCCATAACTGAGGAGTAGGCTATTCATTGTGCCCAACACTTAGATTTGATTTATTCACAGTCAGGTACACTATACGACCTCATTCCTGATGCTTCTTTACCATCGAATGAAACTCCTCTACCAACACCGGGACCCCATGCTGATGGTGTGGTTGCTCCTGTCTCTTCCACCAGAGTTGGCCAGTTGAATGGATGGCTTAGTCAATTGACTATAGGCACCCAAAAGTAATTCAACTCTGGACCCTGCTCAAACCTCCGAGGTGAACATGATGCAATCCATTGCACAAAAGAACCCTTAGGAATCTCGAGGGAAGAAGAAAAATTATAACAATAAGAAAAAGAAGAATTCTCTTGAACATACAGGTCAACAAACCCAAGACCCCAATGCCGGGGGAAAAAAAAATAAAGGTAAAATATACTTGTATGGTGTGTAAGGAGGACCATTTTACCAAATATTTCCCTCTCCTTGCCAAGGTCCATCAATATCTCGAGCAAGGGGATATCCTTCCCAACCAATGGTATTAACCAATCCTTTCCCCCAAACAACAACAAATGGTTTCACAAATTCTTTCATCTCCAACCACCAGGGGCAATGCAGGGTCATCAACTGCAAACATTATGATGGTTAAATATATAGTGGCATTATCCACCAGAGTGAAGAAATATGACACTCCCGAGGGGTAAACTTCATCTAAGGATCCTCCATCAACTCCACCACCTAATGGACCACTCACATTAGAGAAACTGGATTTCAAACATGCAATCTACCCTCCAAAAGGGTTACTTCGACAAACTACCCATAACCTGAATGCCCGAGCAACTCAAAATTACAGTATAGTGGAAGATCTCGCCCAGGAATCATGTGCCATGTCAACACTTGAAGTATTGCAGATCCATCCTTCACAACATAAATCCTTATTATTAGCCATAGGTGGAATCGACCCTTCGATGTCAAACATCATTTCCTTCAACATAGAACATAGTGAGCCGCGTCACTCACACCAACTAGCATTTTAAATCACAATTGGTTGTCTTAACACGAATATATTTCGTAAGATGATTGGCAAAGGAGCAACTACTTGCATTATGTATTTTTCATGTTGGAAATCCTTTGGTTCTCCTCAACTCACTACATCTCAAACCATCTTAAAATATTTTGATGGACACTTTTTCAAAGCCCACAAAGTTCTCACCTCTTTATCCATTGAGCTTGGGTGCAAAGTTGTCTCTGTGGAAGTCGAAGTGGTCAATACCACACTCGACTATAATCTTCTCTTGGGTCACACTTGGTTCTATACAATAAAATTTGTTGCATCCATTGTCTTTCGCCTCATACATTTTCCCCATCAAGGAAAGATAGTCACCATAGTCCAACTTGATTATTGCACACCCGACTTGCGAGCTAATCCTAGCACCAATGCACCTTTTATAGGCGATTCTTCTAGGGGGTACAAAGTGTTGGTACATGTATGTTCAAAGATCAATCTCTTATGGGGATATTCCCCCTTCTTGCACTCGATACTACTTATGTAGCTCCTATCAACATGATTTTGTCATTTACTAGTGGATCCCTCAGGTCTTTTGACCCTTGGGTGGTACCTCCTCTTGAGGATGTTGATAAATATGGAGCATCCATTCCTCTCATCACAATTGAGATTGTCGATCTGAAAATCCCATCAACATATGTTGATACTGGACAACACTTCCATCCTCATGTGGAGTGCGATCAACCTACCCCTATCGTATGAGTTGTTGACTCTTCGAGTTCACATACCATCCTAGATCCTGAGTTGCCTTCAGAAAAGGCCACATTGGAAGTCATGGATTCCATAGAAAAGCCAAAGGACGAGGTGGTGAATCAATCATATTTTCCTGATTATGAACCAACGAGAGTTAGCATAATGAGCTTCAACCCAGGATTGGAGGCATTTGTTGGGAGATCTAGTGAAACCCCTAGTCTTAACCCTTTTCCTCCTCAGATTTCATTTTCAGAACTTGTCAACAAATTCTTTGCTTCCCCTTCCATCGGATATTTATGTTTTGTACTTCCTTCATGTCTTGATGGATCCCATCAAGGAACTTCCATATCTCATGAAACCACTCATGATGAGTATCTTCGTATGCATAAATTCATTCCTATGCGGCATGACCTTGACATGGTGTGCCATATGATGCCAAAAATGACTCATGAGTTCATTGATTACGAAAAAGATCCTTGGCATAAGCCTTTCAATAGGCTCTACTTTGTGTAAACCATCAATATGTGTAGTGACTTGTACATAGGTGTGTAGTGTGAGTGCTTTTGTTTTGCATATATCATATCCAAAAAGTCCAAAAATATTTTCTTTTTTGATATTTCACTATGCGTTTTTACTTTGGAATCTAGTTTACATGTGCTGACAGGATTCTAGGGACATTTTTATTACAAAGATGGATACATCCATTGAACTTGAGTTACGTGTTTTCCAAACCAACATATAGGGATAGGGTTTTCCCTGCATTTTCCCGCCTTGCATTATTAACTGTCCATACTGCAAGCACTATGACTTAGGTTCGAACCCGACCGATTGTGACATTAGCCACTTCTTTTGCACGTCGTAACTGGGTCGATAGTGCCTATAATTCATGGGTGCCCTAATTAGAATCCAGATCTCCATTTGGTGCCCAATGATACGTTTTTTTTGTAGGCTCGGGTGCCCTCCTTTATCCCCGTCATGACTTGAATATTGATCCTCATTTTTCCTCTCTTCATCTATATTTTGGCCATATCCCGTGGGGGTTCATGAACATTTTTCTTCTTGCTTAATGGTCGCCTATGCATTTGTTGCTTGCATCATGATTCGCGTCGGTTCTATGTTGTTTTCCCATATCCTGCTTACTGCTATGCAATAATCTTGACCATCCGCCTCTTGCATTATTTGGCATCTGTTTTTCACCCACCTACCCAGGGAGAGAACAACTACTAAGAGTGGATCTCACCTGCCAGTACCATTTTCATTCCTCATTGCTTAAGTCATGTTCCATGCACCTGGAACATCATCACATAAAAATCATTCTCTCCAACTGAGCTTACTATTACCACTTTATCACGCTCAGTAATCAACCATGAAAAAGGTACACCTTGAATTCTTATTTGTCCTTTCAAACTCTCTAAACATGAAATGGAAAGCAAGCATTCACTTTCTTGGGCTCTTTAAATCCACGATATCGCATATGGATTTTTCTTTAGGATCTCTCCAGATTTCTTCAATATCGGAAAGAACGTTGAGCACCATTCTCCACCTTGAGCTCGAAAATAAATCCACAGGTGAGCATATTGAGCATACTTCCACTTTATTTTGTGCTTGTTCAAACATGAAATAAATAAAAAGAGTAGGGGGGTTTTCAGTCTAGTCATCTTCACAAATGATATCCATCCATCAAGTCACCCTTGAACATCACACTTGTTTCGTATCTATGTATGACAGTTGGGTTATCCATTGTCTCTAAGTCATTACCATCTCTATGAGTTCTTGGACTCCACCGTTTGGTTACTCTTTCAGTCATCCATGGCGAGTGTTTTGGTCATTTTCGAGTCAATGATTCCAGGTCAAGTCACTTGTTGTGTTGTTTTGTTCAAGGGAAGTTAGCCTGTGTCGACCACTTTCAATCCTTTAGCCCATTTATATCGGCCATCCATGAGTCAGTTGTTCTCTACTATTACACTTTTCACACCATCTACCTTTGTATGTTTCGTGTCGATTTATGGGGGATACATCAAGGCCCTCCTTTGACAAATTTTGTCCTGTCAACACCATATCATTATCTAGGATTGAAATCTAGAAACTAGTTAGTACCTTGGGACTAGCAAAAATCAGTGGCAAGTTCCCTTGCAATTCGACATTGGATCCTATTGAATGAGTCTACGAGTGTTTGACCATAGCTCCTCCATTCACAATCACTAGATTGTACTAGGTATATTGGGGTCCATCATCATCATCGGTGGATTGCCTCATGTCCGTTAACGATATGCATCAATGAATGGTAATTAGATGAATTCCCCTCATGTTTGACATCAGAACATCCATTCACATGAGTTGAATCATACCCGTTGGGTTTGTGTAGAAGACCCTGGTAGCCTAGGAGACATCGTCATTACTGTCTCTCCTCCCGGGTTGTGATGGAGTCATTCATAAGTGATTCAAAGATCGCACGGGCATCGAGTCATCTCACTGATTTGTATACTGTAACATAGATCCACATTTGTACTTGGTCATGGCTATGATCTCACTTGTGTTAAGGATCCGTAGTGTATTCTTTCATGGCCATTATCTTGTCAGTTGTGTCATGATTGGATCCACAATGTATTGTTTTGGAGGCTATGCTTAGTTTCTATTACCGAGCATGGGTATGACTATCTTGGGGTTGTTATTATTATGCAAGACCGATTATAGTTTCTTCCCATATTCCTTCGCCTAAAGCTCCATGATTTTTTCTCGTAAAGTATTTCGGCCATCATACACCTCTTCTGACCTCACACTTTAGGGGGAATCTGTTATACAATTATTTTCCACCTGATCACCTGATGGACATCATCTAGAGGTTAGAAGGTTGAGACACTAAGTTATGCCACTTTTCCATTGAGTTTTTAGCATCCTTTTTCCTAGTTGTGCGTTGTTCCTTTGCAACTCAAGACCCAAATTTGTTGGTCGCGAGTTTCTCTCTTGCAAGTTGCGACCAGTTGCAAAATACAAGAATGCAGGGCACGACCAGGTTTGTTACTCCCCAATTATGATTGGTTACAAAGAGATGAAATCAAATTTTGTATTTCTCATAATACAACCTTGAAAAGTTTGTTATCTTGAGTGTCTAGATTCATCCCTCATCTTATGTCCATCATCCTATATATTGAGGGTCTCTCATGGGAAACGAGGGAGGAAAAGAAAGAGTAATATTATACTGTCAGATTGATCATAGAACTCGGGCAAGGAGATTGGGAAGAGATTCATCAAGTCATTTGATTGTAAGCTTCTTATTTTATTAATAGAAAATGCACATGACTTTCCCATCTATTTGGATGTATGTGGTTATTATGATTCTTGTAGAGAGTTATTATTTCCATGTTTTCATGTTATATTATTAGATTTTCTATTAATTCATACATGTTATATTTGATCTTGTGAGAGGTGTCTGTTTGTGCTTCCATGTGTGCAGATCCGCATTAGTGAAAGATAAGGACACCTTCTAAAGAGTGAACAACCAAGGAGCGTGCAGGGACAACCATCAAATTACCAAGTAGGATTCTTATTCCATTATCTAATATATTTATTCATGTGTGATTCATATCCAGGAAAGTCTATTGTTTGTATTTGTATTCTGTCCTAGGTCTAGGAAGAGCCTAAGGGAGCTAACTCCTGCAGGGTACAATTATCCTACAATAGATTGGCGACTCCACTAGGGATGTCATTACTATTTATCTAGTTTCTTCCTCAATTTATTTAAATCTATTTTTTCAAGATCCTTTCTTGTCTAAGCCCCATTTTCGGTTTTGTTTTGCCAGCAAGTCTTTTTTGAGTCTATTTGAAACTAGTGATAAAACATCAATAACATCGACTTACTCATATGTATCTTCAATATAATTTTTTATTTCTTTCAAGCATTCAAAATAATTTACATCTCTATTATGCACTCTTAGTGCATTATGGATTTTAGTTGCTGATTGTGATAGCAATACCTTTGATTCATACATTTAACGATTTGGGATGAACTTCAAAAATGACAAATCTAATGAAGACCCCGATTTTGCATTAGTTGAGTTTTGATTATTCCATATAAGTGTTTTCATATCAATATTTTTGATACGTAATTGATGCTGGAAGTCAATGTAATTAATTTGTTCAATGCACTTTTCTTCACCATGTGATCCTTGAATAAATCTTTGCATGTCAATAGTTTCTTCCAATATGTGAAAAATGGGCTCTGAACAATATGCTTTCTTAATAGTTTCAATTAATTATGGTAGGATCCCAACATTCTTTTCTTTAATGTTAGTGCAAAAAAACAAAACATCTGATCAATATGGTCATGTGTGTGCCCCCAAACAAGGAAAATAACTTTTACCTTTTGAAAAATTATTGTGTCAACTAACATGTTTATATGTTTAAACACAATCTGATTTTTGTTTTCATCCTTGATGTTTTCCAATTGTAGATACAGAGCTTGAGGAAGATTACTGGACCAATGAATAAGCACATGATGAATTATAATGATGGTAAGATTTGCATCATTGTGAATATTTGGAGATGCGAGGTAAACCCTAAGAGACATTTGACCTTTAAAAATCATACAACCAACCAAGTGAAACTGAATATAATTTTCCTCCTTTAAATTCTTTGGTATATAGTAAAAAGTGGCAAAAGTGTCTTTTTCTTATTTATGCCATCCATTATGAAACCTTGTTTTTTTATCTGGAGCATCATAACACTTCTTTTGATGTTCATACAATTTGTTTTCATTCATTTGTTTATTGATTGCGATGTTCTTGAAATGCTTTCATAATTGAATTTGCAAATAACATAAAATGAAAATATTGATGACAAGTTTTCATAATTAATAACTATATAGTTACAACAAATAATTTTGTAGAGACATACCTCTTTTAACCCCTTCAGATTTTTCCTTTCTCTCCTTAAGATAAGCACATGTACTGCAAACCCTCGTCCTTGACTTCCTAGGAATACAAACATTGTTGACTTGTTTTTTCCACACTCTTAAAAAATACACATATGCAATGAAGTCACCATTTCATTTAGAATCTTCAACATGTTCTTTGTATAAATTGTAGATTTGTTGCCTTGTGAAATTATTTGGACTATGTATCATGTCTATATCTGGGATACACTCTCCATGCCTTCAAAATAAGTCATGCATGCATGACATTACAATGTTTTTTAATGGTCCATTATCTCATCCATGATGTGCTTTTGAATAAAATGTGGGATCTTTTTCTAGTCGTGTTTGGATTCTTGATAGATGAAGATTACTAATTGAGTGAATTCTTTTGAATGTCTTTCTACAGAGTAAAATATTTCCAATGCGATAATCACAACTTATCATTGTACATATCATGTACCCTACTAAATATGAATTTTGCATGCTTTTTCTTCCTTTTCTCCAACACATACTTGTAGTCTATACATTTCAAATATTTCTTTTGACAACATTTACTTGAAATCAAATCACTAATAGAACTTGGTTTTTTGAGAAATTCTTTCCTAGACCCCATATAACTAGAATGATTTGGATTGATATAAAAATATCTGGTCCTTTTCTTGGTCTTGGTCACAAATGCAATGATTCTTTGTATTGCCTCCATTGTGTTTATGGAAATATCATCATCACTGGCAGGAATATTCTTATCACTAAGAGGAACATAATCCTCACTATAATCATACTCAATGCGCTTTTTTAAAAGGAACTAAGAATTTATATTATATAACAACTACGCAATCACAAACAATTTTTTTTAGCAATGTTGATTCAAAATTTTGGCTCATGGCCATGATTCCTTCAGCTATGGTTAGACTATACAAAGTACATACTACCCATAGAAAATTACAAAGTGCTTGACAAAAGTATTCCTTCATGAACCGACCCATAAAAAAAATAACCTTGTAGTACATTAATTATTATTTGAACCATGATATGGGATCCCCTACACTCCACTTTGAGGTGGAAATTATTCTTTGACCTCCATTGGAACAATTTCCTGACCTCCATGTCCTTCTTCAGAGAGAGTATGTCAGGATGCTATAGAGACTCGGTCAATGGTGGAATAATATCAAACGTTGACATTCAAATTCCAAACTTTCAATATGCCTTGAGAGAACTTGCTCCATATTCTCCACCATAACACTCAATTATTGAACAACAACTCTATTTGCTTCTGAAATGTCTTCATGTCAGAAGATAATATGATTGATATCCCTCCAAGTGAGTTCCATTACCAAACCAAACAGAGAACCCCTAAATATTGCTAAGATAGGCTTGAAGCCAAAGACACTTGTAAATTTAGTACTGGATATAAGATAATTACGTTTTATAGAAGAATTGCTTCTTTTCCCTCGTCCACCACTGTTGATGTTCCTGTAAATGCTTGTGGAAACAAAGATCAAGCAACAAGAAGAGAAATAAGCAGGAATACTAGAATTTTTCCGAAAAGAGACCCTGCAACCAATTGATATTAAAGACTCTTGAGCAAAGGCATTAAATCTTGGAGCACAAAGCCCTGCTAAACTAAAAACCATACACCAACTATAAATCATGCTAAGTAGAAAGGGAACCTCACCACTAATACAACCCAAGACACTAGGGGTTGAAGAAAAACCCAGAGATGAATATAGAGGGATAGAAATAATTGGGTGATTAGAGCCAAAGACTTGAACATGGGTCCCTCGATTTGTCTAGAAAATCCACACATCTCCACTATAATTCATGCTAATATTCAGAATTGTAATTGTGAAGCTCCAATTGGCAATTTCCAGAAATCCATTTTCATTAATTCTAGGGACCCTCGGAAACAAGAAAGTATCAAATGGGAACACATGCAGGGAAGGAAAATGATCCAGGTGGATATTGTTGGCCACCCACCTTTTCCAACTCGCTCAAAACAGTTTTCTGGCAATTTTGGCAATTTACTATTTTTAGTAGTTTTAACTTCCGGGGCCATTTTGAGGGCCTAAATGAAGGTTTTTCGGGATCGAGGTTCTCAATGATATCCAAAGGAATATTTGAGCCCTCTAAATGAATCTCCTTGAATATACCTTTCCAACGAGCTATCGTGCGCCCCAAACGAAGATTGTATGCCAAAGTTACGCCCTAGAGAAGTTGATACACCAAACTACCCAAAACGAGGTCCACAAAAATGTTGGCTTTTCATCTTCCAGGGTTAGGGTTTTGGATTTTATTTATGATAAAAAGGCCTTTGGATCCTCGTTGTAAAATCATCTTCATGCGAATACGAGTATTGGACACATCTCTTCTCAGAGATAAGCTGCCACCATTCTAGCGAGTCTTTCACTCTGTATTTTTACAGTCTTTGTACATTTTCCCTCATTAATAGCAACTTGTGTATTACTGTATCTCTATGTTTATGGTTGCATCTCTAATACATTTATGTTATATTATTGGATATCTGAGATATCTCCGTACATTGTTTTATTATATCTCCGCTCTCATTTCGTGCAGAAAATAATCCAGATAAGTGGTATGAGAGTAGGCTTCTCTAGATCATTTTTTTTTCAATGCATGTCCCCGACGAGGTCCAAGTATAGCAAGTTGTATCTCGAGCTTGTCTCTCTTGAAGACAATTGCTCTCGCACACCCAAGAAACCCTCCATGGTGGAAGAAAATAAAAACGATGGAGCAAACGATTCTATCGATCTGTTGCTTGCACAAGCTCTCACACGACAGAGGGATGAAATGATGGAGAATTTTTCCCACATCCTTCAATGCCTACCGATAGCAACAAGTGCATCTTCATCAAATAACCACTTTGAAATCACCTCTCCTTTCAAGGTACATGTTAATTTTTATATTCCCGTATTTGAAGGTTAGATAGATGCGGATGCCCTAGACAAATGGTTAAATCTGTTAGAAGGTTATTTCTCTGTTCATAATTTTTTCGACAAGGAAAAGATCACCTTTGCACTCCTTAAAGATCTCCCCCATGTCAAACATTGGTGGGAAACTTACTGGGAGAAAAGTTCCACAGAGGATTATGGAATATATGGGGCTGAGTCCACTTGGGATTTTTTTGTGGATGCGGTAAATGAACAATATTACCGTGTTGACAACTATGAGGACCAGTACATGATATGGACCACACTGCGACAAGAGAGTGGCCAAGCAGTTTTGGAGTTCATCAATACCTTCCATACCTTGCGCACCAAGCTGGGTATCAAAGACTCCGAATGAAATTTGGTTCTGAAATACAGTGCGGCTCTAGATAGATACATCCAAACTGAAATGGATTTTCTGGAAATCTCATCACTCGGTGCTGCTTATCGATATGCTGTTAAAATCGAGTAGAAATTTAAGCACTAGAACAAACGGGAGTTTGGGTCTACAAATCTGCAACAAACAAAGTATGATAAAGATGGCCCTAACAAACAGTCTCCCGAAAACCAGTCCAAGCCACATGAAAAGAAGGGTCACAGGAAGACAAAGAAGGACACCGAAAAATGGTAAGATTTCCACAAAATCCCCTAGCACAACACTAAAGAATGTCACTCAAAATAGTCATTGGTGGCCAAGATCAAAGACAAGGATCTGAACCATGATTCATAATCTGATTCTAAAAATACTGGTAAAAGAAAGATCATCAACGCAGACCCCACTATTATTTTAGCGACCACAACAATTCAACCAGAAGAACCAACAGATCCTGAAGAGGGGGAGTGCCTTTTTCATTCACAGATATGGGTGAAGGGAACTCGTTGAATTTTATTGTTGATAGAAGAAGATAGAAGAACCTCATCTAATCATAGGTCATCAAATAGTTGGGATTGTCAACAACACCACACCTGCAGATATACAACATCGGGTGGCTTCGCTAGGGACGATATCTCCGTGTCAACCAACAATCCCAATTTTCATATGGCATCCAACCCTTAAAGGATGAGGTATTATGTGATGTTTCCCCACTGGATATCTGTGATGTTCTCTTGGGCCAACCATATATGTGAAAGTTCCATGCAGTTTAAGAGTCTCGACCCTGCAGTTTCATTATTTCTCTTGGGGGGTCATCTCTACAAAATACCACAGGTACTTTCGAATACTATTCCTCCTAAAGAATGTCATAAGGTAGTATCTTATACTACAAAATTTAGCTTCTTCACAATCTATTAAAAAGGTGAACATAAGGATACTGCAACCACTACAACCTCGACCTAAGCACCTTCTATCCAACATAAGCATGTACACAAGATTGCAACAAAGTGTAAATATTCCTTTTGCACATAGACATCTCATGTAGCCACACTGGTTCAAAATGTCCAACCCTTCTAGCCACATGTTCGGGACAACCTTCAATAAGCTAAGCAGTGCAACTTCTCTAACAAGGAAAGCAACTCATCAAGATGCAGATTCAACAAATGATTTTCCCTCTCCCTCGGGCACTCAATGCAATGGACACCATTGCTTCCTAAGGAGGGAGGATTGATCTAGGTGGATATTGGTGGCCACCCACCTTTTCCAACTCGCTCAAAACAATTTTCTGGCAATTTACTATTTTTAGCAGTCTTAACTTCCGGGGCCATTTTGAGGGCCTATATGAAGGTTTTTCGGGATCGAGTTTCTTAGTGATAGCTAAAGGAATAGTTTATCCTCCTAAATGAATCTCCTTGACGTTACCTTTCCAATGAGCTATCGTGTGCCCCAAACAGAGATCGTATTCCAAAGTTATGCCCTCAGGAAGTTGATACACCAAACTACCCAAAACAGGGTCCACAAAACTGTTGGCTTTTCATCTTCTGGGGTTAGGGTTTTGGATTTTATTTATGATAAAAAGGCATTTGGAGCCTCATTGTAAAATCATCTTCATGTGAATGCGAGTAGCGAACACATCTCTTCTCAGAGATAAGCTTCCACCATTCTAGCGAGTCTTTCACTTTGTATTTTTACAGTCTTTGTACATTTTTCGCTCATTAATAGAAAATTGTGTATTATTGTATCTCTGTGTTTATGGTTTCATCTCTGATACATTTCTGTTATATTATTGGATATCTGGGATATCTTTGTACGTTGTTTTATTATATCTCCGCTCTCATTTCGTGCCAAAAATAATTCGGATTAGTGGTATTAGAGCAGGCTGCTCTTGATCGATTTTTTTTTTTTCAGTGCATGTCCCCGATGAGGTCTGAGTATAGAAAGTTGGGTCTAGATCTTGTATCTTTTGACTACAATTTCTCTCGCACACCCAAGAAAACCTCCATGGCGGAAGAAAAAAAAAACGACGGAGCAGACGATTCTATCAATCTGTTTCTTGAACAAACTCTCACGCGACAGAGGGATGAAATGATGGAGATTTTTTCCCACATCCTTCAACGCCTGCCGATAGAAACATACACATATTCATCAAAAATCCACTTTGGAAGCACCTCTCCTTTCAAGGTACATGTTAATTTTGATAATCCTGTATTTGAGGGTCAAATAGATGCGGACTAGACAAATTGTTAAATTTGTTAGAAAGGTTATTTCTTTGTTCATAATTTTTCTGACAGGGAAAATATCACCTTCGCATTGCTTATATCTCTCCCCCATGTCAAACATTAGTGGGAAAATTATTGTGAGAAAATTTCCAATGAGAAGTTTGGAATATATGGGGCCGAGCCCACTTGAGATTTTTTTGTGGATGCGGTAAAGGAACAGTATTACCCTGTTGGAAGCTATGAGGACCAATACATGAGATGGACCACACTGTGGCAAGAGAGGGGCCAAGCAGTTCCAAAGTTCACCAATACCTTCCATACCTTGCGCACCAAGCTGGGTATCAAAGACTCCGAATGAAATTTGGTTTTGAAATACCGTGGGGCTCTACACAGATACATCCAAACTGAAATGGATTTTCTGGACATCTCATCACTCTGTGATACTTATCGATATGTTGTTAAAATCGAGCGGAAATTTAAGAACTAGAACAAAGGGGAGTTTGGGTCTGCAAATCTGCAACAAACAAAGTATGAAAAAGACGACCCTAACAAACGGTCTCCCGAAAACCAGTCCAAGCCACAGGAAAAGAAGGGTCATGGGAAGACAAAGAAGGACACCGAAAAATGGTGCGATTTCCACAAAATCCCCTAGAACAACACCGAGGAATGTTGCTCAAAAAAATCATTGGTGCCTGAGATCAAAGATAAGGAGCCAAACCCTGATTCAGAATCTGATTACAAAAATATTGGTAAAAGAAAGATCATCAACACAGACCCCACTGCTATTGTCGCAACCAAAACAATTCAACCAGAAGAACCAACAGATCTTGAATAGGGGGAGCACCTTTTTCATTCACATATGTGGGTGAAGAGGACCCCACTACATTTTATTGTTGATATCAGAAGCCAGAAGAACCTCATCTCAGCAGAGGTCATCAAACAGTTGGGATTGTCCACAACACCACACCCGCAACTATACAACATTGGGTGGCTTCGCCAAGGACGAGATCTTCGTGTCAGTCAACAATGTCGATTGTCATACGACATCCAACCCTTGAAGGATGAGTTATTATGTGATGTTTCCCCACTGGATGTGTGTGATGTTCTCTTGGGCCAACCATATATGTGGAAGCACCATGTTGTTTATGAGTCTCGTCCCCGAAGTGTCGTGTTTCTCTGGGGGGGCATCTCTATAGAATACCAGAGGTAGTTATGAATATTGTTCCACCTAAACAGTTCTGCAAGGTAGTATCTCATACTACAAAATTCAGCTTCTTCACAATCTGTTCAAAAGGTGAACAGAAGGATACTACAACAACTTCAACCTCGGCCCAAGCACCTTCTATCCAACAGAAGAAGGTCAAAAAGATTGCAGCAAATTGTAAAGATTCCTTCTACACACATGCATCTCATGTAGCCAGACTGGTTAAAAAGGTCCAACCCTTCCAGCCACATGTTCGTGACAACCTTCAATAAGCTAAGCAGTGCAACGTCTCCAACAAGGCAAGCAACTCATCAAGATGCAGATTCAACAATGCTTTTCCCTCTCCCCCGAGCACTCAATGAAATGGATACCATTGATTCCTAAGGAGGGAGGATTGATCTAGGTGGATATCAGTGGCCACCCACCTTTTCCAACTCCCTCAAAACAATTTTCTGGCAAATTTGACAATTTACTATTTTTAGCAGTTTTAACTTCCAGGGCCCTTTTGAGGGCCTAAATGAAGGTTTTTTCGGTATTGAGATTCTCAATGATATCCGGAGACATGATTGATCCCCCTAAATGAATATCCTCTACGATACCTTTCCAACGAGCTATCATGCACCCCAAATGGAGATCTTATGCCAAAGTTACGCCCTTGTGAAGTTGATACACCAAACTACCCAAAACGGGGTCCAAACAACTGTTGGCTTTTCATCTTCCGGGGTTAGGGTTTTGGATTTTATTTATGATAAAAAGGCCTTTGGAGCCTCATTGTAAAATCATCTTCATGAGAATGTGAGTAGCGGACACATCTCTTCTCAGACATAAGCTACCACCAATCTAGCGAGTCTTTCACT
>WSFP011479459.1:0-16412 GCA_009831015.1 Picea engelmannii
TCATTTTCTTCTTTCTTTATTTTTCATCTGCTTGTCTCATCAACCGTCAAATTAATGTTTTCCACAACTTTGTTGAGCCTTAGATTGAAACATTTGTATGATTTCCTTGTGCTATAATTTCCAACAATTATTCATTTGTCCACACAAGAATCAAACTTTCCCATTCTTCCATCTTCTCTTTTGATGTAGCATTTGCTTCCAAAAACTATGAAGTGCTTCACATTCATTAGTCTTCCTTTCCATAGCTCGTAGGAAGTTTTTTCATTATTGTTTATGAGCATTACTTTGTTTTGAATATGAACTATTTTATGCACTGCATGTTCCAAAAATACATCTCTAAACATGGAATCGATTAACATTGTTCGAGCCATTTCATATACTTTCCTATTATTCCTTTCGACAACACCATTGTGTTGAGGTGTTCTAGCAACATATAATTTCCTTTTTATTCCATGCTTGTTGCAAAAATACATTAATTTTCCTTTGAAGTAAAATTTCCTTCATTATCGAATATCAAACATTTGATTCTTGAATCCATTTCATTTTCAACCATTTCCTTGTATATCTTGAAGTTCTTGAATGCTTTTGACTTCTTCCTGAGAAGACAAACTGCAATCAACCTTGTATAATCATCAACCAATAACATAAAATATTTCTCACCTCTTAAACCATTTTTTCTAGTTGGTCTAACTACATCGGTATTCACAATTTACAGTGGTCTTGTTGTGGAGTATTCCTTTGATTTAAATTTGGTCTTTGTTTTCTTTCCTTCTTGACAATGTTTGCATAAGGTGTTGGTTGGCTTCATGATCTGGGGAATTTCTCTGACTTCTTCCTTCTTGTTGAATTTGACAAGGTTTTCAAAGTTTATGTGACCCATTCTTCTATGCCATAGATAAACTTCATCTTCCTTTACTAGACAATACTTTTCATTTCCAATTTCACTTAATACATATATGTTGCTTGAAGTTATTAGAGTTGTTGCAACCAATCTTCCTAAACCTGCTTTTATTATTTCACATTTATGAGAATCAAACACAAGTTTGTGACCTTGGTCACACATTTGACTTAAACATAGAAGATTATGTTTCATATCTTCCACCAGTAGAACATTTTCTTCCTTAGTATCCTTGTTTCCAATCCTTACTGTGCCTCTTCCAATGATTCTATTTGAGTCATAATTTCCAAAGAAGACTGATCTATCTCTTTCCTTTCTCAAGGTTAGAAACCTATCCTCATCACCTGTCATATTCTTTGAGCACCCACTATCAACATACCAACCACGTTTCTTGTGTTTAGCTTGTAGAGAAAGTGTATATTCTTCATTGTTGAACTGATTTTTCTTTCTTATCCATATTCTTTGAGGTTCCTATCTATGACTGTTGTTATTCTGTTGTGACTCTCTTGGAGGAACTGTCATTCTACAATCTTTGGCCATGTGTCCAAAGTTGTTTCACTTGTATCATTCCATATCAATACTTAAGCATTCAAACCTGTTGTATCTTTTGTTTTTTGTTTCACTCGGCCTTCTTGAATAATCATTTCGTGCATAACTTTCATGGTTGTCTCTGTTCCTGTTATTAGCTCTACAATTTACAACCTTATGTCCAAAATTGTTACATGAATAACATAAACCAAGAAACATAGTTTGATACTTGGGAGTTGTAGATATTCTAAAATGAGTTACTATTCTGAACCCTTCTTCTTCTTGATGTCTTCTTGTTTCTGACTGTCACTGATTCTAAAATCTGAATCTTCTAGGTGGAGGAGTGTCTTTATGATCTTCCTTGTAAAACTTCTTGTCTCCTTTGACTGTCTCTACATAGCTTCTTAGTTGTGTTTCTTGATCTGTTGTTTTGGAGCTTGATCCCTTTTCTATCTAATTGTAACCAAGTCCAGACTTGTCATGATTTGGCCTTTGACTGCTAATAATATCATCCAAAACTTTTGAGTTGTTCTACATGTTTTTCTTTTGAAGGTCTTTTCTCAATGTGACAATCTATGCTTCCAAACTTCCAATGATCCTGTCTTTTTCTTCCAACCGATATTTGAGTGCTTCTTCAATTCTTTTGTCTGCTTCAACTTGGATATTCAATTTAGCGATCATTTGTTCTAGTTCTTCAGAGTTGGAACTTTGAGATTCCTCTTTTCCTTTTAGTTCTTCCTGTAATGACTTGTTTTTCTTCTTTTCCCTTTTTATAACTTCTATGACACTCATCAAATCTTCTTTGTAGTCAACTTCTACCTCTTCATATTCTTTTTCGGTGCCTTCTTCATCGAAATCTTCTATTGCCATGAATAGAACCCTTTATGTCTCACTTTCACTATCTTCACCTTCATGTGATGAGGTGTTGTCTTCTTTTGTGCAAAATCTTTTCTTGAAAAATTTATTTTTGGTTCTTTTGCCTTTGTACATTTTTTTCTATTTGAATCATATTCTTCATTTATTTTCTTTTTTCTTATGAGAAAATTTGTTAGCAAAATGACCAATACCATCACAATTAAAACAAATCAATGGAAACTTACCTTTGTATTTTCCTTTGGTTCCCTTTTTCAGTCTTCGAATGAAGTTGGCTACTTCTTCATCGTCTTCTGAGATGTCATTGTTGTTGATTTATGACTTTTCCTTTTGTTTTCCCTTTTTATTTGAATTATTGGATGCTTTGAATGATGCTTCTTTTGTGACTAGATTCTCTTGTTCAGTTCTCATTTCATATGTTGTAAATATTCCATGTAGCTCATCCATGCTTATTGAATCCAAATGTGTTCTTTCTTCTAGTGTTGAGATCTTAGGATCAAATCTCATTGGCATAGATCTTAGTCATTTTGAACAATTATAGATTCATCAACTTCTTCTCCCAATCCTCTAATTGCATTCATTGTTTCATCAACTCGTAAAACATAATCTGCAATATTATCATCTCCCTTCATCTTCATCTTCATCTATTCAAATTGACCTCTATAAGTTTGAAGTTTTTTTTCCTTGAATTTTGTGTCTCCTTCATAAACATTCTAAAGTTTGTCACAAATATCCTTTATGGAGCTGCAATGCATAACTTTGACATATATTGAATCAACCAAACCATTCATGAGTTCATTTTTGGCTTTTGAATTATTTAGATTGAGTATCCTTCCATTTTCATTTGTTGGAGGAAGGATGGGTTCTTTATACCCATCTACAATTGTTTTCCAAACCTCAAATCCCTATGCTTGTACATATGGTTTCATACTTCTGCTCCAGAATGCATAGTTTTATCCATCAAACTGTGGTATTTCATTTTTATACATATTGTTTCTCTCCATGATCTACCTTTCAGTGGTTAAACTGATTTCTGAAGGAACTTTCTCTGATACCAATTGTTGGATTACTAAGAGGGGGGTTGAATCAATAATAGAGCAATCTAATCATTTTTAACCACAATATATATGTGTTGTTTAACTTTATGAACAATTTACCATTATCATTCAATAAGTGCAGAATAAATGAACCATGAACAATGAGCAATCATAGACATGCACAATACACCTGTATTTTTATGTGGAAACCCAATGTGAGAGAAAACCACATAATGATTTTTATTATATGTATTTAAGAATTAAATTCATTGGAAGCACCAACTTCATTCTCCAACTGTAACTGGAAAGAGGCTCCAACCCCCTATATTTTCAGGCTACAACCTGAGGGAAGCTCCAACTCCCCAATTCTTTGGCTATAACCGAAAGGAGGCTACAACCCCCTATGTTCTCCGACTACAACCGGAAGGTGGCTACAACCACCTATCCTTTCCTCGTCCAACCACCCTGAAGAATAAGTGAAATGATGAAACCATTGTCACACTGTCATTGTAAGATATGTCATTGTAAACTTGTACCAATATGTTCCAACAACCTGTAACCAACTTTTACCAATAGTATGTAATCAACTTGTACCAGAAGTTAGCCAGTACCAATCAAAACCAATAGGTACGTGACCTGTTTATGTTGTAGCTTGCATATGTACACACCATGTCTGTACCGCAACTTGCATATGTATGTGTCCTATCTCTACTACAACCTACATACACCTTCAAAAAGCTAAGGTTTTCACCTTTTCTAAAACTTAGACACTATGTTGCCTCTATCAAATCAACCTACAACCTGTCACTATGTCCAATCTATAGTTGGTCTCTATGCATACTCTTAGCACCAAGATTCACTCGTAGATTGCTAGAAGAGTAAGTCTAGTACTCATTTAAATATGAATAATTAAATCAAGTTTTACACTTGGGTGGATCAAGAAGACTAAGCAAGAAAGTGAGAGAGAAACAAGCTAATTCAAATTAGTAAGTTACACCATTGGTCATGGATTCATAAACATAATGCATATTGAAGGCACTCAAGTTGCATACCAGACAAAATTTTATATGGTGATGTGTAGAGGAATGGAGATTATGAAAAAAATAAGAATTTCCACAAATAAATAGCATCTCTTCATAATGGACTAAAAGAGTACTTGAACAAAACAATGATTAACAGGAAATTTGCAACATATATCTGTTGCTCAAGGATCCATTAATCGAAGGCAGTCTTTGATCTTCAAAAATATGGAATTTATTCAAGAAAGATGACAAAAGTAATGGAAAAGTAATGGAAGACAAAGAAACTCAACAATATGATAATACAACTATCGTGAATATTCAATGGAAGAAATGAATAATACATGGCATGCCTTCAGGCTTACAAATAAACATCCAAACTTCTCCTCCAACTCTCTCAAGCCTCTCAACCTAACTCCTCTAACCTTAAACAATTTCCAATATATATATTAACATGACCCCTTAGTCTTAGGAGTTCGATGACATCTAGCTTTTCCAAAAATAGCAAGTAGTTTTAAAGATAAGACTAAATTTACTTTAGCTCCTAATTTCCAGGGTTCGATATCTTCAGTATTTATAAAATAAGAGGGAGTTACAACAGATTTGAACTAACCCCTAGATTATAGGTTTCCATTTTTTGACTTATTAATGCATACAAATCACCAGAAACCTACATGAGTTCGGTGGAAAAAATGGTGGTCTTTCTAATCTTCATCAAGATTTGGCACGTCATGTCTAGCTGGTAGTTGAAAAATCTTGATCTTTAGTTGACTATGTGTTTTCATAGCGACCAGGTGAAACTTGCTGCGAAATCTCTGTTTCCAACAGTTTCACAATGTATCTGGTAAAATTGTTGTGAAATATTTGTTCTTGATTGTTGATGTTTCACTGGCTTAAAATCTGTGATTTGATCCTTTGCTTACTGAAATTTTGTTGTCAATATTTTTGCCTTGAAATGCTTATGATACCTCAATTCCTTGTTACCTTAAATGATGGAACTGTTGCTAAGAATGTAGATCTAGAATCTGGACTGATCATTGATCAATAATTACTGTTGCCAAATGTTCTAGAAAACAGATCCTCTAATCAGACATAATATGTGAAGATATAGACTCTTTCCTTTGAATATACATACCATAAAATTGGGCATTGAACAAAAATTTCATTAAGGCTTGGATAGTAGGTACTTTCAGAAAAATATATATCCTGTCATCATAGGCCATGATAAATCCCTCTTTATGCTTGAAAACATATTCCTCATGTACCTGAAGTTATCTTTCATTTTATTTGGTATTGGATTGTTGGAACATCCTTTCTCAATTTAGACTGCCATAATCTTGTCAACATGAGAAAAAAGGGATGTTATGAAAGTCACCCAAACCTTCAATTTTTAAAAGTAGCTTCCAAACCTGTTGGCACAAGATGGACGGAACACTACAATGTTAAAGAGAGAGCTCACAACAAATCTGTTAGCACCGATGGGGGATTTTTCAGTTTAAAGCATCAATAATAAAATCAAGAATATTTGTAGCAACTCATGTTTCTTGAACTGGAGGATTTGAATAGCCTTAAGTCGGCTCTTCACCTCTTCACCCTACTCGCAACATCGGATGATGAGTAAATAGAGAACATTTGATTTTAGTTTTAAAAACAATACCCATTGTAACGATATTTGACACTCGTGCACTTGGCTCGGGCTGTCCTCCTAGCTCTTGGTGATAACAATGTCAATTTAAAATTTTGAATCCTCTTGCAATGTTCTTCCTTTACTAGCATCTGACACTTGGATTGAAATGGACATGCGATATGAAAACTTGGCGATCTCTCCCTTAGCACTTAATTTGAGTGCTTATCCTTGTCGCATTCATTTAAGAACACTCTCAATTGATACTCGGCTGGAAGTTCATCCTCAAGTAGTCTCTAGGTGTATACTTAATATGATATTTAGGCACTTAGATAATAAAAAAAATCAATGAACTTTCTTTCTATCATTTTACACAATTCATGGGATTCCTCCATTTGACACTTTGGGATTGAGTGATCAACAGTTAATGGTGCATCATTTCAACACTTGAACATTTGCTCTTATGATACATGGGCATGTTATGATGCTTAATGGTTGAATATGTAGTTAGTATGCTAGAAATAACAAGAATTCTTTCAAGGCATGTCCATTGTCTTACACCTGGGTAGTTGTCATGGTTAGGACACTTGGACTATCTCTATATGAAATAACATCAATCATACACCCCTGTTGACAACTAGTCTTAGGTTCAAATATTCTTCTTAATTTTGTTGCACATGACTTGTGTGCACATGATTTTGTTGCTTATGGGAATATATCCCACCTGGAAAAACAACAATATTTCAATTTTTTTTATATACATCGACGCATAGAAAATATATTGAGGCATTGTGCAACATAATACTCCTCTCATGTGCTCATCCTTGTTGTGACTTGGTGCTTGATGGGATGGGTTCTGTTCTTGGCATGATAATTGGCTATTGATTGATGAAGTTTGGTGTTTGGTTTTCAACTTGGAAAGGTTTACTTGAATATTGGGGCTAACCCAATATTTTTAATCAAATTAACTCTGTGTATAAATTTTACCAATCCCGAGGTCATATAAAAATCCTTTTTTTTTTTTAATTTTCTCTTCCATAACTTAACATAGGTGATCAACTCCTGGTATCAGGTGCTAGATATATGCTTTTAATTCTGGGCCCAATATTTTTTGATAAAAAATTATTAAAACCCTATATAAAACTCGAGAGCACATTGACCTTTTAAAACCACATTTTTGCTCAAATAATAAAAAAAATTACAAAAAATTATAATTTTTTTTATGTACTAACACATACATAATCATACATATCCCTTAACCAAGTGCATCTATATCTCTCTAGTCATGTTCCATACATGTGTATGCAATCTTGATCAAGTGTAATAACCCTCACATGAACTAGACACCAAACCCAACCCTCACTGATATGCAGCCTCAAACTTCACAAACAACTTAACAACTATTTCACAAACAAAATCCCTCGACCATGTACCACAAAATCCCTCAACACTAACAAGATGTACCAATGATAAATATCATATATACCAGTGCTTTATTTCTTTATATCTGACTTAGACAATAAGTCCCATACAACTAATAGCCTCTCTAGGGAAAATCCTCAAACCCCCATAACCATATCCCATGTAGACAACAATATCCAACTAGTCATAAAAATAAGACATACCTTTTGAACATGTAGATAGATATGTTGTATCTGATCACTGTAGACCTTCATGGGAGCTTGATTTCAGAATCTGAGAACCTGACACCCTCAACAACTCAAGATTTCATGGATTTTCCAACTGTATGTGCCCTTTTATACAACCATCCCACGTACGTACATGACCTCTTCCACTGCAACCCACGTACACCTCAAAAACTAGGTTTTTTTTCTCAGTATTTCTATAACTCCGAAAATTTCACCATCCACCCTTCTTGCTACCTCAAAATTGTGTAACTTCAAATGTATCAATGATTACCTGAAATAAGCCTTACACAATAATAGATATTCAATGTGATCAATTAGATGTTAATAGAAGACCCTTTCTCTCTTATTTATACTCTCCAAGTACCTTCCTCTAGGGGTTACCTTCTAACTAACTTAACCCAACTTCCTTCTTTTAGGGCTAATCCACTTCTAACCACTTGTCCACTTATAACCATTTTATCCACAAATAGTAAACTCTCCACTTCTAGTTGCAACTAATTTATTTTTAATTATTTTCTTATTGCAACAACTTAACCCATGATTAGGTCTTAGTTTCACCCACTTTGACTAGTCAACTTCTTCTAGGGGTTTCTAGAATAATTTGACTTCTTTGACCTTCTAGGGGCTTCTAGATAACTCAAGAGGGTTCTCCAACTTCACAAGGACATAACACTCTAACCGTGGGGAGTTATGTGACATTTCACATATCACCGGAAATGGAATGACATGTATTATCCATCTAGAATAGTCTTACCTACAAAAACATTTATCTTCATACCGTTATACCTCAAACAATCTTGATTCCCATATCCATATTGTTGGGGCTACCAGAAATTTATATCGAACTTTGTTCAAGGGTTGATATCAATGACAACCAACCCAATTAATCAACATGTGCTCTATGTGGTCGTCTGCTGCTTGAACCTTCTCTTTTCCTTTCAAGGGTGATGTGATGGATGGAGGATGATATCCATAAAGTTCCATAAATGGGGCATTTTTTATGAAGTATGGAAGGATGTGTCAGACCACCATAGATCCAAGGGAAACCACTTGACCCATTGTGTTTGTTTATCAAATGCAAAGCAAAGAATATACCCTTCTAGAAATTTATTCACAGTCTCGGTTTGATTATCATATTGTGTATGGTAAGAGGAGTTGTGATCCAATTGAGTACCCCAAAAAGAAAATAATTCAATCCAAAAAAAATTAGTGAAAATTGGATCCCTGTCACTTACAATAATCTTAGGGATTCCATGTAGCTTCTAAACTATTTCAATGAATTCCATGGATATTGTACTTTATTTAAAAGGATGAGAAAGGGAGAAAAAATGGGAATACTTCGTGAGTTGATCCACTACTACCATGATGATATTTTTTCCTTCGGACTTGGGTAGACCTATGATAAAATCCATTAAAGCCTCTTCCCAACATTGAATTGGTATAGCTAATGTTCTAGGAGACCTGGGGTCTTGACCGTCTCTCCCTTGTTCTATTGGAAAACCACACATTCAACCACAAAATTTTGAACATCATTTCATATACCTTGTCAGAAAAAATCCTTCTTGATCATGTGGTAAGTTTTCAAAAACCATGAATTTCCTCCTATAGGAGAAGTGTGCAATTCCAAAAGGACCTTCTATTTGAGTTGGGTATTCTTACATGAATTTAAGCAATATGAATACCATAGTAAATCATTCTTCCACATAAAGTTATCTAATGCACTAGGGTCCCCTTGTAGTTCTTGAATGATCTTGGATACCTTATCTTTATTCCATTATATCATTTCTTCTTCCACCCAATCAGATTTCAAAATGGAAATAACACACAATAAACCCTTTGTGTCATCTTATTTCCTTGAAAGTGCATCTACCACCATATTTTGGTTTCCTTTTTTTGTAGATAATTTCAAAGTCATAACCTAGCATTTTTGTAACCCATTTTTTTTTATATTCTGAAGATAATCATTCTTCCAAGAAGTACTTCAAACTATCATGATCTATTTTTACCTTCAAATTTCTTCCTATTAGGTAAGGGCACCATTTCTTAACTATATGTCACATGGCGAACATTTCATTTTCATAAACAAGTTTGATTAAGTTATTTCCTTTAATCCATCTAATTTCAAATGCAACGAACCTTCCTTCTTACATTAAAAATGTACCAATTCCATGTCCTGAGGCATCAAATTCCATAATAAAGGTTTTTTTAAGTTAGGAATGGCCAGGACAAGAGTCGTACATATAGTCTCCTTAAAATTTTCAAAATATATGGTTTCTTCTTGAGTCCAAGAAAATGCCTCCTTTTTTAATAACTCTATCAAAGGTGTTTCTATTTGACCATAATGCTTGACAAACTCCCAATAATATCCCATCTATCCTAAGAATCCTCTAAGATTCTTCAAGGTTTTTGGAATTAACCATTTCATCATAGCTTTAATTTTGTTAGGGTCCACTTTGACACCTTCATGAGATACAATATGACCTAGATATTCCACTTCTTGGACCCCAAAAGGAACACTTGGAATGTTTTGAGTATAGTTGTTTCTCTTCCAATAGTTTTAACAACATGTCAACATGTTGCACATGCTCATCCCAAGATTTTTTGTAGATTAGTATATCATCAACAAATACTAACACAACTTTTCTAAGTAAGGGTTTGAAAATAGAATTCATTAAGCTTTGAAATGTTGAAGGTGCATTATCAAAGCCAAATTACATCACCAAAAACTCATAATGACCTTAATGTGTCCTAAAGGTTGTTTTGGGAATTTCTTCTTGCCTCATTTTAATTTGATGATATCCAAAATGGAGATCCAACTTAGCAAAAAAAATTGCTCCTTGCAATTCATCAATGATAGGAATAAAAAACTTATCTTTAATGGTAATTTTGTTGATTTTTCTATAATCTAAACACATATTCCATGAACCATAATGTTTTTCAATCGTCACCACTAGTGAAGAGAAAGTACAATGGCTAGGTTGAAAGATGATGGCATCCAAACTTTCTTGAATCATATGCTCAATCTCACTTTTTTGTGCATATGGGTACCTGTAAGGAATAATTTTAGGCGGTACACTTCCTAGTTGCAAATGAATAACATGGTCATGATATAAAGTAGGTGGAAGACCCTTAGGAATCTCTTCAAATACCTTGGAATGATTGTCAATACAGTTTTGGAGATCCATTAGAATAGAAGGTATAGATGTTTGAACATTTAGTGAGTGCAATTGTGAAAGTATACCATGGTGCCTCTTTTTGAGTAATTTTGTCATTCTATTAGAACTTATTACTTTAGAGGGCTTCCCTTGGATACCTCTAAGTTCAATTTCTTTTCCTTTTGAGGGAAATATCATGAAAAGTTCCTGAAAATTAAGAGCCATTGTTCCTAATTAGTGTAACCATTGGACCCCTAATACAACATCAACACTACCCATTTGGATTGCAATCATGGGACTATCCAATAAATACTCCCCCATATTGAGCTTAATAATATGACACTTCCTTGAACAATTTATGGTACCTCCATATTCAATCATTACTTGAAACTTCAGTGTTAGATATACAAAGCAATTAATGAATTTATGGGTACTACCAAAATCAATCAACAATGCTACCTTTTTCTTTTTGATATATCCTTCTATATTGAGGGTTTTTGGAGTACTAATTCCATCCAAATCATGACAAGATATGGTTGGAGTAGTCACTTCTAGTTATATATGTTGTGATGGTTCCAATTCTTGATCTTCTTCTTCTTCTTCTTCACAATATATGTAGAATATATCACAATGAAACATAGTCCCTTGGTTATTCTTTCATCCATTTGTTGAGGTGTCAACCTTGTAGGTTGTGTGATTTTAGGAGAGGGAACATGGTTCTATATATAGTTATCAATGGCCACTCTTCTAGTAGCCATATTTTTACTTTCAAATTTCATGGAAACATTGAAAACATGCTCTAGGAATTTAGCTTTTAAGAGACACATATCATGTTGAATGCTCTCCTCTAAAGTTCCCATAAAGAGATATAACAAATTATCCTATGGAATTTTATTTACTCCGAGACTTAGTTTTTGGAATTGTTGACTGTGCTCTGTAATTGGACCTCTTTTTCATAGATTTACCAATGGACTAAAGAATGTATTTCTCTTAATATACGCATAATGTGATATCAATTCATCTGAAAAACTGGACCAATATACGGTAGAATCTATTTTTTGATCATAAAGCCATCGATACCAAAAAAATTGATCATTTTCTAAATACAAGGATGAAATGGTTACCTTTTGTAATGTTGGCACTTGGTGTAGATAAAATTAATTTCTCCATATGGAATATCCATGTTATAGGATATTTACTATCAAACTTCCTCATATCAATATTGGGAATTAAGTAGTTCCTTGGTACTGAGTTGAACCCACGATTATGTAGATCTTATAATTATGAATGATCATGATTCTAGGATTCAATATTCATGCTCCCCAATTGTGTTGAAATATTCATCATATGTGATTGAGGTTCAACACTATTTTTCTCCCTATATATCTCCTTTAGGTAATCTCTCATATAGGGTATGTAAAGTGGAAATTTTTAATTGTTTCATCCTCTTATTCATCAATATTTCCATTTTGTCTTCCATTCCCCTTCTAAAAGCTTCTTGGGAATGCGATAAATCCACAAGTTTCAACACACTACCACTCATTTCGTCAACTTGGTTCGTCAATTGGGATAGCTTGTTTTCGAAGTCTTCACTTTCTTTAGATGTCATATGTGAGCTCTCTAGAGGTTTAACAAGAGTATAAATTATTGAAGGACCTCTTTCCATTGGAGAAAAAAATAATAATCCTATTTTTTCTCTTTATCACAATTTTTAAATCTCCAAAAAAAATATTCCAATCAAAATTTATGCCAATTGTAAGTCACATAAATTTAAAACCCTAACTGGAAGATTGTATTACTTGCCAAATTTTGTCCTAATGTGTCTCTGAAATTTAGGCTAGTTTGAGTGTAAAATTTTGGTCTGTAGTACTCTAATGTTTCTTCTTTGCAATGCTACGAGTCTGACCAAAATTTGATGTGTCAAGTGAAAGCTATGGAAACTTTACCAAAACCTTTTATTTTTGGCCCTTTCTAGAGAATGAACATGTATGAAATGCCACATGTCCAATATTTCAGATCTATTTCTAAAATTTTAATTGAAATACTATGGTGTGTCTTATTTCCAAAGAAACCAGTGGCACTCAATTTTAAATTTCCAAAATTCATATATGGAACTTCTACCAACAACACATGTTTGAGACTAGCTTTAGGACTAGTCAAATAATCCTAATTTCCACAACTTGTATATCATAAAGTAAATCAATCCAAAAGTTGATATTTTTAGCAAAAATAGTTATATATGTCTCCTTAGAATTCTAAAAATTTCACACTCTTAAACTATGCCTAAAAAACATTAGATCAAAAGTCCCAAGATGAATCGTTCGAAACTAATTTTAGGACTAGTCACAAACCCTAAATTACACAGGATATATACTAGAAAAAATAATGAACCCCTACTTGAATTTTTTTACCAAAAGTACTTTTCTATTTCTTCTGGGTATCCTAAAAATTTCAAAGTTTGAAACTTCTGTGAAAACATTGTAGCAAACATTACAATATGACTCAATTGAAGGAGAAAAACCATAGGATCGTATGCTCTGATACAAAATGTTATGAACCAAACTCCAAAAAATAGCCAATGAATAATTCACTTTGAGGGGGAAACCTATTTTATAATATATGCAATGCACAAGAAAAGATCATATGATCCTAAAACCAGGTCTCCTTGGTATATATAGGAGACCAAGGGTACAATTACAATTAAAGGGTCTAGCCGAAAATACTAATATAATAATAGAATACAACAACTCAATATCTAAGGCTTTACATGGGGATTTGTTTAGGGGATTAATAGAGAAATTCCCTATTCCAATAATTGATGAGATATTAGATGAAATAGCATTGTTTTATTTACTAGAGTCAATCTTAGGTCAAAATACCATCACATCTTGTAAAAATTATGTCAATATTGAACTCATCCTAGACCAATTATACTATAAATCACCAAACATAACATTTTTCAAGAGACTTCATACAATTATTCTCAACAACCTTCATACACACCTCAATTGGCCTTACAAATATAGTAGAAAATCATTATGAGGAACATGAATAGAAATTCTACACAGAATCAAGAAAGTTGTACAACTTACAATATATAGAAACAATATTTTTTGTAGATAAAAAAATATAATGATTTATAGGACATATAAATATTTTCATGGGCCTTTGATTTGGGTGATTTAAAGGGTGTTTTATGGAATTTAATCAAGATGATCATATACAAAATGTCAAGGATTCAATGAACATGATGTGTGTGTGTGTGTGTGTGTGCATATACATGCATACATACATATGTGTGTGTGTGTGCGCGCGCATACATACATACATACATATGTGTTTGTGTGTACACACACAAAACAAGAATAAAATTTGACATTGACACAACTCAATTCATGCAACATGTATAAATTTGGCATTGCCAAGCTTAAAATGGCATAGTAATGAACACGATGTCAATATGTATAACCTATATAATAAAAATAGTCATCAATAACAACAAGAAAAATTTAACATGTAACAACAAGGAGAAGAAAACCTAAATCAACATTCACCTTCTAGTTGTAGTAAACTAATGATAGTGGGTGTTTGAGGTTTTTGTAAGTTCCTACATTAAAACATTGGGATTGTATAGTTGTTAATTGTTTTGATTATTGATATTTGCAATTCAAAAACTAAAAACAAAAATAGTTTCTCTTAGAGAAGGTATATAAGTCAATAATCATGTTAGTTGGTAGATATGATGTCATTTTTAGGTAAGCTAGATTTAGTTCAATTAAGATGGTGCTTCCACAATTTGAGATTCGATCCACAAGTTAGGGATTCAACACGATGTAAGGATTTTAATCCCCACATCCATCAATATGGCTCATCAAATTGAATCTAAGAGCCAAGCATCATAAAATATATTACTCATATAGTAGAGAAAGTAATCCTAGTTAACAACACCATATCTCCCACCTACAAAAGCAGCTATAAGAAAAGTGAGACGGGGAATTTTATTTAGGTGCAATACTAAGTATTCGAAGCGAGAAAAACATTTCAAGAAGTGTCTCTTATTTTTAGAGATGTGTTTCAAGTAGATTTAGACATGTATTTTGAAATCAGAGATGTGTTTCAAGTAGATTTAGACATGTATTTTGAAATCAAATGTTGACAACATGTATTAGATACACATGGATTTGTTTTACCCATTTGATTATTTTCATCCAAGAACAACATTGGTTTCATCAAGATGATGTAAGACTAATTTTCGATATATGATGATTTTAAATCATTTATAGGACTATCTATTGACCTTTTCAAACCCATGTTTTTTTTGCAAATGATCTTCTCCAAGATTGTTAAGGAGGAGGGAATATTGTGTGATTAAACACACAAGATTTTTCCATATGAAAATGAACAAGTTTATATGTAATATCATTACTTTGTAATGAAAGGTAAAGCATTTAGCATACTAGGTCCTTAATAGATATTCATTATGTAAAAGTATTTTTACTAGACAAGCCCTAAAATATAAAATTAAAGTGATTATTGTTAATAAGGACTTTATTACCCATTGGAGGTATCTTGACCACACCACATGGTTAAAGATTATTTCACTCTCTTCTTCTATAAATAAGGGTTTACCCATTGTTGTAATCTAAGGGATTACATAGTAACTGTGGCTAGAATTATTGTAGTCTTTCAACCATATTTTACAAACAACAATATACAAGCATGCACACATAGAGGGAAGAGGAGAGAAGAGAAGTCAACATAGGACCAACAATAATTAATTTTTATCATCAAATATTCTCAACCAAACAACCATTACAATTCCAAGTTCATATATTTTATACATTCCATTATATGGTAGTTACAACTATCATAACTACTTGTTCGATTGACCAACTTGACTTCCAAGCCAACTACATACCTTGGTCGACTTACTCTATCACAATACTAAGTCAATTACTTAGCCTAGTTGACTGGGCTCCTCCAACATCTCTCCCAACCTTAAAATCTTCTTTGTCTGGAAGAAGGGATTAGATGGAGATACAAAACATTACAAAAATTATTACAACTCAATCATGGTTTATCAAGTTGGATGCTACTAGTATCTATTATATCTGCTACAATCAAGGGTTGGTTCACCGAATGATTGGGATTAATGAATACAAATATCGATTGAGGAGGAACTAGAACTGACTATTATAGAATTTTCTAAGGTGTTTCTAGTAATGTTTTAGTATATAATTTATGAATATTACGAGAAATTGTCTTCAATCAATATTCAAAATTAGGCCATTCTTCCAATGCCTCTTTTTCTTCTGTATTGACATGCTTCATTTCTACCAGAAAGATAATATTTTCCTTCATGGAGGATTCTCATATTTCCAATAAGTTTAGGTTAAAATATTCCTGCATATGTCAAACTTTTTGATGAATATCCAAAATATGGGAAATTGTTTTGATGGTTTCCATTTGTGTCAATTTTCCCTCCTAGAACCACTCTCCCTCGTGTGCTTGTAAGTATACTTCAAATTTTCCATCTTGGTTAAGTTGGGTACCCAATGTATCCCAATTTAATCCATCCACTACAATGGTCATTAGACTGTCTACTACAAATATTGGCATAGTAAGGTGG
>WSFP011479469.1:0-16411 GCA_009831015.1 Picea engelmannii
TTGCATCAAAGGTGAAAATATGTACTTATAAAGGATTGAATCCAAATTGAATATTAACTTGGTGAATGTGTTGTTAATCTCAAAATCCATTACTTAATGCATTTAATGATCATAATTGTGGAAATAAAACATGCATGAGACAATATGAAACAAGAGGTCATTGATTTGTTAATGGTCTTCACCAGAACCTTCTGGATATGTCTCCAAATCCGCTTGGAATATGAATCACTTTATTGTCCTTCCCAAAGGGCTAAAACCTTCTCACAAAATGTGGCACATGCCCCTTACAAAGCTAAAACTTAGAGACGCCTTCTCTTACACAAAGAGAACTTAAGGCTCTCACATAAGTGAAATTTATTTAGACACCAGAAGGACTACATTTATATCTCTCTCCACCAAGGGATGATCCATAAAGGATTCATCCAAAGATGAAACCTAGATTTTTCATAAGGAGTTTATATAGTTTTCCTTAACTCCATAACTATAGGAGACAAGATCCACAAATTTAGGATCTAATAACAACTGATGGGCCAAAATGAGAAATCATCTCAACCAATTCATGAGACCCTTAACTTCCAACTTGATACTAGGAAACCACTTTTGATAAAGTGAGGAAGATTCCAAACCAACTCATTAGACCCTTAACCTCCTCCTTGAGACTAGGAAATTATTTTCCCCTTAAAATTAGGAAACTAATTTGTGAGTTGGATTCTCACACTAATTTCCCATTTTTACAATTAAATGAATAATACGTGAAATTCTGAAACTCACTTCATGCATTAATGATTTTTCCAATTTGTATGAATAATACATGAGTTTCTCACTCACTTAAAGTATTAATCATTTTTACATTTTAAATAAATCATTCACGACTATTAATTATTCTGTTTCACCTACCATAAATTAGTATTTTAATGATCTTCTCCATGGTGTGAAAAGTAGTTATTCCTTGGGTGGATACCCTCTCAGATTACACCTCCCCACAAAAAAACACTTTTGATCCTCCAAAATTATAGAGAGAAACTATGACTTGAATCTCTGAAAATAAGCTTCTAGGAAGATTCTTACACTCTACAATGCAATTCCCTTCCCCTTGATCTGCATAAAAAATGTTTTTGAAAGGCCAAATCCTTCTTCTCCTTCACCTTTGTACTCCGAAATGAGGATATTGACACCAACACTTGCACCAATTCAAATCTACAGTTGATTCCATGATCTACATAACAAATGTCTTTGAAAGGCCACATTGTTCTTCTCCTTCACCTTTGTACTTCGGAATGAGGATGTCGATGTCAACACTTGCACCAATGAAAATATGTAGCTAACAATACATGGATTACAAATTTTCAAAGAAGTACCATACTTGCCAATAGTTTATAAAACTCCCATGGACAAGTTTACAATGATTTCCAAAATAGGCCTAGGAAAACCAATGCCTCTCACTCAACAATGGCTACAAGACCCGTTACTATATTGACAAAACATGCCTAGGAAAAACAATTCCTCTCACTCAACAATGACTACAAGACACATTAAAATGTTGCCAAAACATGCCTAGGAAAAACAATGCCTCTCACTCACCAGTGGCTACAAGACCCATTACAATGTTGCCAACAAGGCTTACAAGGTTTAGGCATAGAACGAAATGCCTCTCACTCTCATCATTACTTCCAAGATTAGCTAATTACAACCTTTTACATCATTAACATTAAGGAAAATACCCCTAAGTGTGCACTAGTGGTAAACTCTATGGTTCTTAAACGTCCATTACAAATATGTGCAACATAATAAATAAGGCAAATGCCATCATCATCACACTCATCTCGCAATTATGAGACTTTTGTCTATAAACGTGACTACTTTTTGTCGAAGTGTCAAAATGGCCTCTTAGCGCACTGTCTCAGTTTGTGTGTAAGGCTCAAACAAGGACTTTCCTGCAATAATTCAGATCTTGCTTCCCTATTGCAACACTCAAAGATCACCATAATCTGCAACATACATTCATCCTCTTGATATTTTCAAAAAGAAGGAAAAAAACCATAAATGCATACAACTTACATTGGTTTTCGTGCCAAGGTGCTCAACCGTCTCTTCAAATCTCAGCATAGACAACACCAACAGGTCCATCTCATCATTTTGCAACTTTTTACTATAAATTCGACCACCTTCTTCGAGTTACATCTCTACCTCAAAGTTCATGCCAAGCATTAATGGAAAAAGTGGGCTTCTTCCATGACCCCAAAAATATGTTTCTCATATCCAAATTATGAATGCACCAATGCATTCATGGTGAACAATTGTGAAACAATGACTATGCTTTCATCCAATTATGTCACTATGACTTATGGACCCCCTCATATCTATGCCTCGTAAAGTGTGCCACATAGGGCCATACCACCTACAATTAATGCACTTGCAACCTCTAAATATGTGTATGTGTACAACCTCGGTTTGCACACTATATTGGTCTACATGCCAGGGGAACTGTGCCTCCTAGTTCCCGTGCATTACTATTCGGATCTTGTCAAATGGAAAGGTTTAAGTAAATTTTAATGGGCAGAGAAACCAACAACCATGGTTTGGTATTTTGGTAATGGAGGCTAATATCAGGAGGGAGGTCCCAGGGTTAAACACATGGGCCTCCCCTTTGGGTTTTGTTACAACCGTTGTAATATATATATATATATATATATATATATATATATATATAACCGGCTTCCAATTTTTGTATTAACTACCACCAAATTTGGTTGATTTCCTATACATTTAATATATAGTTAAAACTCTGCCAACTCCTTCATAACTTTGGGGTTTGACTAGTTGTTGTTTGGTCGTCCACTGGTCCAGCCGCCTGGTATGGTGACGACTGGTCTGGTGGGTGGCCATAATTTGTTTTTTTGAATTTTGGCCTTTAGCCCTCATTGGGAATTTTTGGGTTGCCACATGGAAGCCTATGATTGGCACACGTGGCACCCAATCACCCACACAGTCAGAATTCTAGTTAACCACCACGTAGAATGTTGTACAGTCCACATCATTTCACATTCATCACATGGTCATCGACCATGTCAGCTCCACATCACTCTAACACGTCATGTTGACATCATCCTTCGTACTGCCACATTAATGCCTATTCAGCATGCCACATCATGTTGATCTCATCCTATGTACTTCCATGTCAACACCCATTCAGTGTACCACACTATGGTACAACTTGCCATGTCATTTCCCCAGTCAGCGTCGTACTTCTACGTCAGCCCATACAACCTGCCACGTCAGCCCGTACGACCTTCCACATCACTATTGCATCAACATTCGTACTACCAACTATACCTACCACGTCAGTTGTAAAACCTTCCACATAATTCATATGGATGACATGTGGCAACCTCCCATGCTACCACATCATCATGTTGATGTCAGCACTATACAGACTTCACTAATTTCATTTATTTGCCGAAAAATTTGAATGGCTATAATTTTCACATCTAGACTTGGTTTGAGGTGTCATTTGCATCGTTGGAAATCTCTCGTCGAGATCATTAACTTGGTGTTATTTTCTTCAAATTCTGGGAAATTTTATTTTTATCCAGTTTTCCCTTAACTGAGGAGGATCCAACCTTCAACTACATAGACTCTGGTATGGTATTCTTTCTTGGTGTACCATGAAGCTCAGGGTGAATCTTCCAACATTTTCTACTCCAGTGACCACTCATCTGGGAGTGAGTGCAATAGTTTTGTGACTTCATGTTTGTCTTGCTTTCACTGTAAAGATATTTTCTCGTCTATCACTTTTCAATGCTATTGATGTCCCAATATGGTGTTGGTGATGATCTCAATTGTTTTCTTGAAGAATCCTATGCTTCTGCTTCCTTTGATCATTCTCTTTCACCATATCCCAATCTTGCTAATCGGGGTCTTCCTTCAACCTCCAGTGATTGAATAATGTTTTTGCCATCAATACCAATACCTCCTCCTTTATACCCCATATTTCTCAGCCACTTCAAGCCAATGCCCTTGGTGTTCCTTTCAAAAACTCCAAATGAGGCATCATCATTAATAAGGGAAGGAATTGAGCATGGATAATTCCTTAACTCCATTCATGTTTTTTACGCTTGGTCATCTTCCTAAAGTTTGGCCAACTACTCCTCCTGGTTGGATGAAGCTCTAGATGAGGCCTTTAGGAAACCACCTTAGTTACCTGTTGTCTAGAGAGAATCCTTTATTATCTGACAATATGTGCAGCTGTCAACATTTTCATGACAAGAACCATAATTAGTATACCTTCCATGGCCACAAGTTGATCTAGTCTTGGAGGTAATTTTTGCCTCCTTTGTAGTGGAACATTCTCTAACTTGTTCTTCCACGGGCTTCTCTAACATGAGTCTCAATTTCCAATTCTCATCCTCTACAACTTGTAGAATCCTTTTGAGATCTGCATTCTCTACTTGGATGCATTCGTTTATTTCTTCAAGCTCTTTGCGTCATTCATTCTTTGATGTTTTTCCAATCTTGTCTTCAACACCTGCAAATCATGTCAAACCTGCTCTGATACCACTTGATCTGAAACCAGGGGTGACACTGATACCAAACTTGGCTTGGTTCTAGGCCACTTAATTAAGGTCATATTTACAATTGATTTATTGAACTCGATTGCATCAAAGGTGAAAATATGTACTTATGAAGGCTTGAATCCAAATTGAATATTAACTTGGTGAATTTGCTATTAATCTCACAATCCATTACTTAATGCATTTAATGATCATAATTGTAGAAAAAAAATCATGCATAAGACAATATGAGACAAGAGATCACAGAGTTGTTAACGGATTTCACCAGAAACTCCAGGCTACAACTATGAATCCACTTGGAATATGAATCTCTTTATTTTCTTTACCAAAGAGATGAAACATTCTCACAAAATGTGGCACTTGCTCCTTACAGGGATAAAACCCAGAGCAACCTTGTCTTACACAAAGAGAGCTTAAAGCTCTCACATAAGTGACATTTATTTAGACACCAAAAGGACAACATTGAGCTCTCTCTCCACCAAGGGATGATCCATAAAGGATTCATCCAAAGATGAAACCTAGAGTTTTCATAAGGATTTTATATAGTTTTCCTTAACTCCATAGATCAAGGAGACAATATCCACAAATTTAGGATATAATAACAACTCAAGGAAAAAAATGAGAAAAAATTCTAACCAATTCATGAGACCCTTAACTTCCTCCTTGAGAATAGGAAACCACTTGTGATAAAGTGAGGAAGAGTCCAAACCAATTCATGAGACTGTTAACTTCCGCTTTGACACTAGGAAACTAATTTCCCCTTAAAATTAGGAAACTAATTTGTGAGTTGGATTTTCACACTAATTTCCCATTTTTACAACTAAATGAATAATATGTGAGATTCTCAAACTCACTTCAAGCATTAATCATTTGTCAAATTTGCATAAATAATACATGAATTTCCTCACTTAAAGTATTAATCATTTATACATTTTAAATAAATCCTTCATGAGTAGTAATTATTCTTTGTCACCTACCATCAATTAATATTTTAATGATCTTCTCCACGATGTGAAAATTAATGATTCATTGTCTGAAGATTCTCTCAGATCACATCACATGTCGGATCATATCACATGTTAGATGGTCCATTGTATTATTAATAAGTACTCTTAAAACAACACCCACATAGTCCAGTTGTAGACATTTACTTCACTATACTAAAATATGAAACTTACATATCAATTCAAACTAATGTAAATTTTATGTGATAGAAATATGAAATATACATATAAAATCCAAACTAGTGTAGTTTTTTCATTGTGCATAAACACAAAAGTTCAAGGTAATCTTAAAGGGGAACTTCCAATATTAATAACAAAGAAGATTTGTTTGGATATTATGAACATATAAGTCATTTATAATCAACAAACATTTAAGTTATTTATAATATTCAAATTAAAATTTTGAATATATTTACTTAGAACATATTATCAACATTTAAGTTATTTATAATATTCAAACTAAAATTTTGTTTTGTAATATGTTTTCTGACATATATTTTTAATATAGTATTGTGATTTCAAAATCTATGTTGATATTTAAAAAATAAAATTATTTATAAACCATCATAATAGCATAAGAAAGAGTGACTAAATTATGGAAAACTACCAATCCACATATCTCCATATTGCAAAGGCCCAAACATTATTTAACTAAATCCCTCAACATGGATTAAATAAATCCCTCAAAGTAAAGTAGAATTCAAGTGACTGAAACATTGGCTAAATAGAGTAAAATAGTTTACCATTACCTAGAAAAAAAAATCCTTGAAAAAAAAAGTGTAATTTTATTCATCTGAGGAGACAAAATTACATTATGTAGGTGTTGAACACTTTCCATCTGTTTCAAACAGATGAGGTGTCCTTCTATCATCAATAGAAATATATACAGTGTGACATAAGATACAAAATATATGTGACGAGTAGATTTGTAGAGGTCATGTGCAGGCCGATCCTATGAGTGATGTCGTACTATGTCAGAGAAAGTAGAGAGTCATTCATCCTTTGGAAACGATTTTTGTTTTTCCAAAATTGAGCAGGATCAAAAATAGATGGATAGAGTTTTATCCCAATGCTTCTATGAAGGGGTGGTGTAAAAACTCATATGTGGCTTCATCCTTTGTTTTCGAAAAGTGTCAGGACCCAAGTGGAAGATGTAGTCCATATTTTGAAAGAGAATCAACTAATTGATTTTGTTCCCTGTATACATGTTTAAGCAAGTGTTAAGAGTGTCTAATAATCTGAATATTTCCTCTAAAAGTGGATGCAAAAAGATGTTGTGGTAATATTTTGTTTACGAGTCCAATTGATAACATCTTTTGAATCTCCAAAAATTTGAAGATTTTGGACCCCCATTTCCCCTACAAATTGTAGTAGTAACTTTATGGCCAGGAGTTCATAAAAATTGTTTTTTCCTGGTCCCATTCCTATTTTTATTTTGAAGAAGTGTTTGTTGGAGAGGTAAAGGGCTGCACCTCCTCCACAGATTTTATTTTGTGAGGCTTCGTCAAAAAAATACCAAGGCTTTGAATGGTCAATGGGAGGGGAACTTTTTTCCTGAGGAAAATGTGAGAGGATTACTAATCCTAGTGCAACAGTGAGTTCAAGAAGGGAAGGTTTGTCTTGAAATATTTCCTTGTTGTGTGCTAGCCAGATCCCCCAACATATAATAAAAGGCAGAGCTTTGATGTTTATGTGAGGCTTATGTTGAGTCCAGTGTTGTCAAGGTGTTTCAACAAAAGGTCCTTCCCAAATGAGTCTTCGATTTAGATGTAAAGTTATATCTTTCTAGACCTGTTTGGTGAAAGGGCAGTGGATGAAGAGGTGAGTGTTGTTTTCAATATCTCCTTTGCAAAGGGTGCACCATCCAGGTCCTTTAATGCTTTGTTTTCTCTTGTTGTCCCAAGTGAGGGATTTTTATTGAGTACACACCACATGAAAATATTTTCTTTTTGTGGGCACTTCACTTTCCAAAGTCCTCACCACCACCAAGATGGATCTCTTTGTAGTAATTCGATATTTATTGAGATATATCCCAATTTTGGAGTGTAGACCCCATGAGGAGATGTTTTCCATACAAGTTCATATTCTTCTTCTATGATTTGAATGTGACTTGGAGAGAAAAAATATATATGTTCCAAAGAGCATGTAACCCTAGGGTTTTGTCTTTTTTCCATTACCTATAAAATTTTACATATAATATGGATCCTTATTAAAATTTCAAATGGGAAACTACAATGTTTGATTAAGATCGATATGTGTTAACCACAGAATTATCAAGTTGTTGGATGGATCAATATGAAAGAAAGGGGTAATTTGTATAATCTTCAATAGTTGGGATACTTACCATGTGCATGTACATATGCATCCACACAGCAACAAAGTTACTATCATTGTCTTAGTAAAGGAAACTTGCATGAGTGTCATGTGCCATATCCTTGAAAGTTGAGACATGGATCAAGGTAGCTCCTTTCTCCACGCGGATTATCTTAGATCTTGAGTTGACACATCCTCATTGTATATGTGTGACAAAGGTGTTAAGATGGTGTAACAATTTGTATCTTGTTGTTCACAAGGAAGTAATGTATTAAGTCTATTGAAGGAGAAAATTTAAGAATGAATGGGAATATTAATTCCATAAGTGACATTTCCTTATTTATACCTCATGACATAAGTGACATTAAACTTGTGAACATTCATCAAAGAGAGGGCTCAAACTTTCCATATCTCACATGGTGTAGTGTCACTTCTGCTACAAAAGTCAAACATTCACTGAATATTATTATGATTACATTCTTGGATTAACTTTATTCACAGAAATTACATAATATTCACCTCAATTAGTTTTACCTACATATTTTGTCCATTTCATTCCATCTTAAACTTGTGAAGCGAGCATGTTTTGCATCTCTTTTTTTTCCACAAGGGGACCTCCCTCACCACTAATTTGTTAGACCCATATGATAACATGCAACCTATGTGTATCATTTTCCTCTTTAAATCCAAAGACTTAATCACATTATTTATATATGCTATTCAAACTTATAATACCCTCTCCCAATTCATAACTATGAATTCCCATTTTATAAATCTTTTGCATATATAAATAATGTATATATCTATTATGAATCCTAAAGAGTACACATGTGCAAGAATACCCCAATCATAGATGAGGTCACAATTTTATCTCTCACACACATATGAATTTTATGTAGAAATTGGTGAAATTATTGTTCAAACATAATCCTTCACATGACAAACCACATGAAAATGGAAATAAAACACTAAATGTGAATCTAAAAATTATTTAACCATGATAATTATTATTAGAAGCATCCATAGATAGCATTGTGGATTCATCATCATACATTCTTTTTATGATTTGACTCCAACTTACATGGTGGAAAAACCTACAACTAGTTGCTTACAAGGCATTACAAGTTGTAGGTGATAAAAAGAGAATGGTGTTTACATTGTTGTAAAGTATTTTGTAATTCTATTGCATGGCATTACCAAATATAGAGACATCATTATTTGGTAACATTGCAATGAAAAGTATGTTAAAACTGACTCGTAATAAGTATTTCCCTTTGGGTACATCACAATTTTATCCCTTCAAATGAAATTCCATCGCGAGAAAGCTTGATTTTGAAGAGACTTGTTGGTTAAATAAGAGGTCCAGGCCAATGCTAGAGCCATCTAACCATGGGATATTAATCGATGAACTCAGCTCTTCCTTCACAACATCATAATCTTTCTACAAAAGATGAGTGATAGTCATTCCAGAGAAGCGGGTGGAATGACTATCACTCATCTACCACAAAAAGATTATGATGTTGTGATATGAGTAATCCACACACACACACACACATTTGATTTATCATGTTTCATTGCCTTAGATGTTATATTATTTGAATATATTTCCATACAAACAATCTAAAGTTTCATATAGACAAAACACATTCTTATGGTGCCTTTCCAATGGATCTCAATTTGGGTGAAGGATTTGTGTCAATTCATGTTTGCACCATTACAAAACCTGATAGATATAATCTATTAGACAGAGTACAAAACAATATTCATAGACTTGAAAACTTAGACCATAGTACCTTTTATAAAATTTATCAACATCACCCATCAAATATAACATTGGTTTATGATTAAAGAGGCCTAGGACCTAGTATAGTTGAAACTAACAAATAAATATATGTTCAAGAAAGTAGTCAACAATATTGCATACAAAACCTAGTTATTTTCCCTAAAGTAATACACAAACAATGCCCAATAAAAAAATATTATTTAATGATGTTGAGAATTATTCTTTAAACCAACATGATATTATCATTCAAGTAATGTAATTCATAAATGCATTTCCTACCTTGTTCACAGTTACAATCTATTTTCATCCCATCTCCTCCATCATTAGAAACAACATCAGAAGATTGAAAGAAATATAGGCAATCAATGTTCATAATGGGAAATTACATTTCCTAGAATTCAAACTTTGTACCTTTCAACATGAAAGTTGTAAGATGGAATGACAATATTCAAGAGCTTTAGTGGTGGATAAAGGTAGTATAGATTATGTTAGTGAATCCCCAACACTTCATCTATTATGTTGATGAACTACATATTGGGTGTCTGATTAATCGTATATTAGTAAATGAAGATCTAGATTTGGGCCATCTCTATTTTATTCTTCCCATGTATTGTCTTACTTTGAAGGCCAATTCCACCATCAAAGTTATAGGAAAAAGTAGCTCCACTAAAAAATTCCATGTATTTGGAGACTTCCTCTTGCATCCCATCCTACCATAAATGAAAAGGGATGGCTATCTAGAGAATATTTTGGAATATAAGGAGGAGTTTGTGGTGTTAAAGCTACCTGTGAACAACATTCCAGAGTTTTCCATGGTCAAGGTGGGTTCTTGCATGAAAATTACAATATGTTTACATGTAGCACCATGGTGGATCTCTCAATATATGTTAGGAAATCAAATTGTAGGGAGTATCCTTCAACAGGTGTTGTGGTGTAAATCTACTCAAGGTAGACAAGTTGTAGTTTTTAATTTGATATATAGACTAATCTAGTGAAATTATTCACCAAATAAATGCCTATAAATGTAATAAACAAATGTAGATATAATGAGTTGGAGATGGAATGTTATAAAAGTTTTATCATAACAACAAAATACACGAAATGGACATGCATTGTGTGATTTTTTTAGAGTGTATACTAAAACCATAAATCCTACATTGAGCTACCTTTGATTTTATCAAGGAGTCTTCTACATTAAATCAAAAATGTTTATTCAAGTTCAATTGATTCAACTACAACTGGAGGTTAAAGATCCCCTAAATAGACCCTTGCTGAGGGATTTTCTCTCCATGAAAATGGTATCCCAAAATGTTTTATATAAGATATTTTTATAGTCGTACAAACAATTTTAAAATGGCATGAGAAGGTAACCAGTAAATAGAAAATGAACCATTATAGTGGTATACATAATTCCAAAATGATAGGAGAAGGTAGTAGTTAATAGAAAATGAGGTGATATACACATTGTATGGAAATTTCAAGGGTCAAACTTGAATGACTAATTCTAAGAAAAAAAATGCGGCAAATCCAACGCTCAACCTAGATAGATCATTCTAATTTGTTCCTCATGAACTCAAGTCCATGAATTTCACTCCTATATCTTCTATCTCTTCTGATAATATGAAAAATACATATGAAGGTATAGGGTCCCAACCTATTGAATGAGAAAATAACTAAATGAGAAGGTCTCCTTGAACTAATGATTGTTTACTATTGTAAGATTAGTCAATCCTTACGATGCCAAGTATCATATGATATACAATCCACATTGTTACAACTCATATTTATCTCAGCATGCCCTATATTGTTTTGTCAGATGTGGACCATCATATGAGTATATTATGTTCCTTATTGCATCACGATGAGCCAAAAGTGAGGTTGTATTTTCACTCATGTATTTTATTGTACCATGATTAGATGTTCTATGTATTGGTGGGTGGCCTATGTAGTATCTCCAAAGCCCATTTGGCTGGTCATGGCCATATTTTTAGTCCCCATTTCAATATAGGATTTTATTTTATGGCTACGGTTGATTTCCCCTTTATGTTGGTAACTCTTCATCATGCCACTCATTTATGATCTAGGTTGATATGCAACCATATTGGGGTGGATCTACTGGAACACATGATTTAGGGGAGATGCTAGTATCTCTTACCCATTTGTATATGATGTAAAAGTGTTTCTCTTTATACATGTTCTCACACCTATGTATAGTACACTCATTCTATTCCTAAGAATGGATCCATATCTTATGTATTCATCACACTTTGACCATTTATTATCAGAGATGATTCTGTGGATGCTCACTTAGTTTCACATCTCTTGAGGAAGTGTCACTATTATTGAGGCAGTACACATCTCCCAAGGCATTGGTCACATCCTCTGAGGCACATTTGGGATACTATTGCATACATGGATATCCTCTACACATGAAACATTTGAGATTCTTGAGCCCCTCCTTTTTCATCATTTTTAGAGATGTTCCTTACATGATTTGAAGGTCGACCCACATGTGTGTAATTTATGACAGGCATGGGGGTGTTTTCGGTGATGATTTGACTTCGATGTAACCAATTGGATGAGTAATGCTAAGGTGATTGTTCCCATTGTTGATTTGGAAAACATTCCTTCAACTAAAGAAAAAATTAAGGAAATTTTTGGGTTGAGGTAGTAAGTCAATCAACCCAAGTTGTAGATGAAATTGAATATTCCCCTATTATTCTTCAAACTATGAATAAACAAGGAAGGAAGAACCTAAGACATTAACCCTTTTCATGTATTTGGTGGTTGTTCATTTATTATTTCATAACTGTATGTTGGAATTGGATCCTCCCCTAATGTGGTGTCCCATAATGTGATGAACTAATTGGGACATAAAACCAAAATACCATATAGAAAGATATGTTCTATGGATTCTAGAGAATTAAAATTCTATGGTTTGATTAAGGATCTCCATGTGAGTTTAGTAGTTTTTCAAGATATTTCTTTGACTATGGATGTTGTTGTCATCAATGTTTTGGATGCTTTGGAAATGCTTTTATCCTACAAGTGGGCCACTAAACTTAGAAGTAGCATACAAATGGACCTCTCTTATGCTACTATCTCGACATGTGATAATACCCATGTGACATTGCACCATGAGAAAATGAGAAAGTATCATGCAGAAGACTCCTTAGATCTTATGAATGAGTCGGTTTTCTATGAAGAAGACTTAGGATCTTATACTATGCTTGCAAATGAGATAGCTCCTTGAGAAGATGTCAATATTGCTTGGAAAATGAACTTTGATGGAGGTAAGTCTAGAACAGGGGTCGATGCAGGAATAGTGATTCTTTCTCCCAAAGGTAAAACTTTGTGTTATTCCTTTTGTTTAGAATTTGAAGCTATGAACAACATAGTTGAGTATGAAGACATTTTTCTTGGATTGAATATGGCTAAGGACATGGGAATTAATATTTTGAAATTCCAAGGTGACCTCGATTTGGTAACCCTTCAAGTAAAGAAGCAATTTGCGTGTAAGAATGATAATTTGAAAAAGTACAAAAATGCAGTGTGGGGTTTTGTTAAGACCTAAGTCTGCACCCCTTACCCTCTCTCTCTCTTTTTATTACCTTCCTAGAAATATTTCCTCTTAAGGCTGGTCAATTTAGTTTCCCATTTGTTCAATGACTTGGTTTCCCTTATTGTCTGGCTTGACTGATTCTTTGCGCATAGTTTTTATGTTTTTATTGAAGGATAAACACATATTTTGGTTTTCATTTGAAATACTTCTCATCATATTTGTTGCTAATTGAGCATGTAGCAGGTCCACCAAGTCTTTTTTTTGCATAGGAGACATCCAGGTCCAACAAGTCCTTTGTAAGCTCAGTAGCCTTCCGCAGAAAAAAGGAAGCAAATAAGAGAAATACATTTCAGTCTTAGAATTTAAGACAAACAGACATGTCAATTCTTCAATGGTGGAGATCCAACAGTTAATGTAGATTAACGGCTCTCGCGCAATCAGAGTCTCAAACTCGCACAGGGTTTAATAGGAATGACTTCGTGACTTGATGTTCGGGTGTCTGAACTTGCCAGAGGTTCAAATCTTTCGAAGTGTCCAGATGCCAAAGTGTCGAAGCCTTTGAAGCTTCAAAGTATTGGAGCTCTGAATAAGGAGTTCCCTGAAGTACTGGAGCCACAAAGTATCGGAGTGGACCCTCACTGCCATGTCACTTCACGAGTTAGTTCATCTGGGAGGTTTAACTCTAGGACAAGTGCGAAGCACCAAAATGTTGAAATGACAGAGAAACATGGCATCCATAAGTTTTTGACACGTGACACTCTCCCATCTTGACACATAACACTCATTTCATGTCATTTGGTTGTGTCATATGCTCATTTTCGAGTCACACGTGTCACTCTTTGGCGTGTGGACATGTCATTGTTTCCCACGTCAGCTTCGATAGATCTTACTCCAAGAGATTTCTATCAAGAATAGGTGCAATCTCCCGAACCCTGAAGAGACAAAGTCCTGAAGTACCGAAATGATGAAGGTTAAATGTAATCTCAGGTTAATAAGTGATTAGTGTCTGTTCATGACTTTGAGGGTTCTTTCCTCCAGAGGATATGCATCCTCTGCATTCCAAAACCTCCAAACATCAAAATTTTGAAGTGGCTCACCCACATTTATTGCATATTTAAAAGGTTTAAAGGGGGTCATCAAACCAGGAATAGGGAAACTACACGTCCCGACTCCAGAAAAGCGCAACACGACTTGCTTTTGTCCTCAAAAAGATAAGTGGGGGAAAGACACGACCACACTTCCAGTTGTCTCCAATGGCCTCCAACAACGTGCATGCATGCCATGATCGATACAGAACTCAGTTATGTCACTCTTGTTCATTTCTGTCAGATCTCAGTTCCCTCCAACGTATGCATCAATATTATATCATTGTCAGTACCAGTTTTCAGTTATTTAATTGCATGATTCTTTTAGATTAAGGAGTATTCGGTGGTCTTTTTTGTGTGATGAGAACCACTCCTTTTTATTTAAGTCAAGATCGAAGTACACATTAAGATACTCCATCCAGTGCTTAGTGAAGTTAATAATTTTTTTAACGACATATGTGGTAGAGTTAAACCCCAATCCCACACTGGTCGAGGACCTCTGCATTTCTGATAAATATGCAGTTTTTATATGTTTTGAGGGTTCAATTTTTGGAGAAGGATAGAGGCAACATAAGAGTTGGACCTGCTCAGATGACTGTAAAGTTATCTACCTAATGAATATATGTTGATTATAGTTTTGTTATCTTACTCAAATATTTATGTGTTCAATATTGTCTTGAATGCAAATTTTGTGATGTGTGCAATGTACATTTCCTTATTCTTTCAACCATTGTTTTAGTTCATCTTTTGTTGATTCTGCAACCTGTTATGCAACTATTTTTTAGCGAAATATATACTATTTGGAAACTTGTTGAATGATTTGCGTATAGTTATTTGTCTAAGTCTTAAGATATTATTTTAAGTCTTTATTCTCACATAAAAAGTGATTCATTGCATTGCTTTTTATTGTTTCTTGTGTTTGTCTTTTCATATTCCAAATTGTCCATTAATATCCATACCATTAGCAAAGGAGAACCTAATTTTATACTATGTGGCATGTCCAACCCGATTACCATCTTTAAAAACCTATCCTTAAGTTGATCCACAAAAACAACTTATCAAAAAAACTAATCATTATAAACTTGAGGTGGCCTAGCTCTTCCCTTTAGCAGTCAGGTGCAGACTTTAGGAAAAACATCTTCTGGCACCACTGCTGGGGAACAAAGTAATGAAATGTGTTTCATTGGGAGAATGATATTGAATATATCTGACCTTTGGTGGTGAACAAATATCAAACACAGACAGGCTACCATATTTCACCTGGCGACTCCACTGAGTAGAATTTACGAAGGAAATACTTGCGCCCAAAAAAGGACTCAAAAGATCCAAATCTGAACACATCAAATCCACCAAGGCTCATCCTAACCACGATAAGGACACAATAGTCTCTGAGCTAGAAATGAAATGAATAAAATTCATCATAGCTCATAGATATACCTCCCCCTCAAGGGTAAAGTTGTGCCCAAAGAGCCGTCTTCTCTTCATCATCACAATCAACTTGAATTTTCTAGCCATGAGAATCACAATTCCAAGGAACCTCAGACATCTTCAACTCCTGACTCTACTTCATCATCTAGTCCAACATCCACCCCTGTAGCTCCCATAAATCTTCAGATCCCTATTTCCCAAGCAATGGCTGCTAACAGGATGAATTCCATTATTGTTGCCAGATATGCACCCCTACTTTTTCCTGTAGACTTACATGCACTCCCAACCACAGATTACATGAAATATTTAGCAATGTATGATGGGGAAGTTGATTTCACAACTAAGGAACATCTGGTAGCCTTCTACAGCGTTGTAGACAACTTTAACATTGACTATCCAGATCTGTGGATGAGGTTGTTTGTGTTGGACAACTGAGAGGGGGGGGTGAATCAGTTGTTACCATGCTTAAACAATTATGATTCTTTTAAAAAATTTACAAGGCACTCAATGATGATGATAATCATGCAGGGAAATAAACGTTCACACATTCAGCATCAGTCACATATATGAGAAACACAGAGACAGATGTTTCCTGAGGAAACCCATACAGGGTAAAAACCTCTTTTTCTTTATATGATAAGTAATAGTTACATTCTTTACATTAT
>ML880187.1:0-15062 GCA_009831015.1 Picea engelmannii
CCCCTCTCAAAGTCCATACACCGGTCCACAGTTTCGACACTGGAGGATGCATTGTGGAGGAAGAAATTCCTTCTAGTTGGAAAATGGAAAATCAACCGATGGCCATGGACGCAGACTTGGAAATGGATGTTGAGTTGATGGACGAGTTGCCTCAACTCACCCCGCTTCGACTCCCGAATGAGCATCTTCAACTCGTTTTTTAAATGTAGCAGAAGCTTGATGACCACGCGCATATCCAGCGAATTCTTGGACAGAGAATGGACCTCTTGTTCGATGCCATGACTGAAGCTCCAACAAGCAAGTGATGCCCAACCTATGGCCAGAAATTCGTCCCAGCTTATAGCACTCGTGGGAGCTCGAGTTCGCATATGAACTAGCTCCTCTAGGTGTATGTTCTTCTTTTGGCTTTGTCACTTATGCAAATATCGGTAGATTCTCTGCCTCATGATGTATGCTAGTCGGCCATTGCCACTGGTTAGTCATTCATTGCGACCATTTTTTACAGTTAGTCATTTCCACTATTTTGTTCAAACAGTTACAATTGTTCTCTGATTTTGATGGTCACCTATCCTGGTTTCCCAGATGTGGCATGACAAATGGCAGACTATAGATATTGTAATACCACACAGTATAATTCATTCTATTTACAAAAAAAGAAAAAAAAAAATCCATAATACAACTAAACCATTACATTTCTTAAAAGAATAATTTTATAATACATTTAAATTTTATAATGTTTATAATTTTTCTATTATAAATACTCAAATGCTATCATAAAAATATTTATAATTTTTATATTATAAATACTCAAATGCTATCATAAAAATATTTATAATTTACCTTTGAAATTATAAACATCTTAAAATTACTTATTATATATTTACTAATTAATCTTAACATCATTAAGAAATTAATTACTAACTTTTAGTAAATAATAAAACACTCTATAGATTAATCCTTGCTCCACAACAAAGCATTAATAAAAATCCAATTTAATAATCGGTAATTAGCATACAGGAACATTATTTTCAGCTTATTACAATTATTTACTAATTAATCTTAGTTTCATTATAAACAAAAAAATTAATTACTAACTCCATATAAAACACCCTATAGACTCATCCTATCTCCACAAAAAAGTATTAATAAAAATTAGATTAAATTTAATAATAGGTAATACCATATTGTGAATATTACCTTTAATTTTAACCAAAAAATTATTATAAAATATTCTTAATTTATCCACAATATTATAAACACCTTAAAAGCATTTCCTATATATACTTAAAATTATAAATTTATAAAATATTTAAAATAATATATTTGTAAACATCAATTACCAAGAAAATATACAAAACCATGATATAAATAATTGGAAAAATAACCAACCAATTTGTTAATAAACCCTATAAATTTATTTATAACAAATACATTTATACTTTATAATTAAAATATTACTAAATAAATAAAATAGACATTAATATTAATAAATTAATTAAATTAAATTTACTATAATAAATAAATTAAATTAAAAACATTATTTAATTTATTATAACATAACAATTGCATATTTCTTCACAAACATATTTGATTGAAACACATTTGAAAAATAATTTATAAATTTGATATACAATAAACTATCTACACGTTAGTCTAAATAAAATTAAAAATATTATTTAATTTATTATAACATAATAGTTATGATTTCTTCATAAATATATTCCATTAAAATATATTTGAAAAATAATTTCTAAATCTAATATACAATAATAATAATAATCTATTTTTAAGGTTACCAAGCTAGCACTTCAAATTAGTGTATGAGACCCCTTTGTTTGTGAGACAAGGAACCCTCCTCTACCCAACAATTTGACTAATAAAATCTACGAAAATATACATACCCTACTATAAATTATCTAATATACAATAAATTATCAAATATTACATGATTGTTATCCATTTTAAATAAACACACATTACATTATATTATTTTAGATAACCAATTTGCATATACATTTACAATGTGGCTGCACTGTATATCCTTATATGAATGTGGTTGCATCATGGTGAACATAATAATCGGAAAAGCAAAACAGTCCATTCTATTCTAGCATTTAGAGTCAAACTTCCAAAGCACGCAAAGGATTCATACTACTACACTGTTTGAAAACCACTGGCTAAAAATGAAATGAAATGAAAGTATTTTTTTAACGTCCACGAGGCTAAAAATAGCCTATGGGACAGATTGCTTTTCCATCTGGCTTTTGCATTCGGCCCTTTTCTTGTGAAGTTTTACAATAATCGCTCCCAGCTTCTCAACAAACTCTTCGCTGAATAGATTATCCNTACATATTCTTCTATGAATAACATGTATCGTTGTGAACACGAAAGATAATAATCAAAAAAGCAAAACATTCCAATCTATTCAAGCTTTAGAGTCAGACTTCCAAAGCACGCAAAGGCTTCATACTGCTACACTGTTTGAAAACAAATGGCATGGTGTAAACCGTAGAGTTGAGTTCAACAAACTCGATGTCATATATTCCTAGCACTTCAACGTATTCGAGCATAATATTCAGTGTCACAAGACACATAGACAAAAAATAATATCACTGGATTTTTATGAAAAATGTCAAACTAGTGGAACGTTTAGACAATGTCTATTACTTTGTCGACAATGTCTATTACTTTGTCAAGGTTTCTCCATTAAAACCACTAAAATATAGTTTAGAATATACAACTAATAAATTGTTACTCAAATTAATCATAGACAAAGTTTGTAATTTTAATGCAAAGCAGTTTAATTAATTTATAACGTGTTCAAATCCAGTTATAAGAGGTCACAGGTTCAAATCCAGAAGGGGGCAGGGTATGTATACCTTCGTAGACTTTACCAGTCAAATCGCTGGGCGGAAGGGGTCCCTTATCCCACAAACAAGAGGTCTCATACACCAATTTGATGTGCTGGCTTGACAGTGACCTTAAAAATAGATTAATTTGCATCTATATCTCATCCATCCAGAAAACAGATCAATTTCTAATCAAAAAAAATTGCACAAAAATATTTAAATCTCATCCATCCAGAACATATCAATTTCTAATTCGAAAAAAAATGCACAGAAATATTTAAAATCCACACATTTGCTTCTCAACATCTTTAGTACAGTCGACAAAGTTGCTAACCACTGCTTATTTGGGCATCAACAAAGGTAACAAACTTGTGGCAAGTACAACCATACATCAAAAGTAAAAACAAAGCATAGGATCATGTTAACCAGAAAAATTTAAATGTGACTGTGGGGAAATAAAGAATCCTTTCACCCAATAAGTGACAGCTTCAACACGAAAAGTGATCCAAAATAATACCGGTTCGAATACAGTACCTAATAGACGCTACAGTGCCTGCGATTTAACCAATTTATAAAATGTTTTACCAGATTATAATATCTATCCTACGAAATAATTTACAAAAAGTTGAAAATGCCATTGCTTGCAACCCATTTTACACAACTGGAAACTTGCAACCCATTGTAAACAAAAATTAGTATACACATCTGTAGCTCACCTGATCGCTGTGAGGAGTAAACTCATTTTTACAAGGAAACTGCGGGCATCAATGATGGGCTTGGACCTACGAGGACTCTGACCCTTCAATTCTGACGGTCCAGTTACAGAGGTGTACAAATTCATTGAAAACAATTGCATCATAATCGTGATCACCAAGACTACTGAGTTCAGTGACTCCTAATCAAGTGTTGCTGCCAATCTAACTCTATATCCGAAACTGTATATCAATAACCTAAAACGCCTTCTGCATGCAATGATACTTTTCATGGTAATTTTAATGCAGATAACACCCTTCAGAGCAAAATACACCAGATATAATGCAGAAACAAAGCAAAGAATGAAAAACACCAGATATAATTTTCATGACAAAGCTTTAGTGCAGATGACACTCTTGTCGCTGTCATTAATGTTTTGGAAAACAAACAGCTAGCTCCAACATTTTATTGCTAGTTTGTAAACATATGCAATAGCCATTTATGTTATGATGAATGTTAATGACATGTGAATATTTATATTGTTATTCTTGTAGATGTTTTCTTATGGAATCTTCAACTAGGTTGATTGGTGTTTTTTGGATGGAATCTTGGAAGGAGTGGGCTAACTTGGGAGCAATCTTTTTTTCAGAGTTATTTTTAAATTTCTCGTCAATTCAGAACTCTAATGGATTTTCTGAGCATCTGGGTTGGTTTAAAATGATGCAAAACCTCTAGGGTAAGATTCTGAAATGCATGGAACTTTGATCCATGCAAAACTCAAACTACCCTGAAAATCTGGCCAGATTCAGACCCATTTTTTTGCCTCAAAAGCAGAACTCCAGGGGAAATATTACTCCAGAATTAGCCTACTCCATCTTCAACTAGATTGATTGGTACACTGGTCGATTCTGACAACTGCTACTATAACTTACAGCTATTACTATAACTTCTAGGTGTACGTTCTTCAAGATTAGAACTAGCTACATTACCAGTGCAGTCTATCACTAACTGATTTACACTAGAAAAACTATATTGTTGTAAATATGACCATATCACATGTGACTATTTTTTATCGTCGTGGATGTTTAATTGTGAACGGACCACAGCAGATTTATGAATAATATAGATTATGTATTGGGGTTATTGGTGGGATGAAGAAAAATATTTTGTCTCTTTGCTCTTAGGAAGCGGGAAGTATTCGAGGTCCTGCTCGCTGTAGCGTTGTTATGATGTTCGGCCTCGCCAATTCAATGTTACTGGGTGTCTAGGTTGGAACTAGCCTTTCCAGGGTTTAGTAAAAAGTATTCTAATATGTTAAAAGTGAGACCGGAGTTGGAATTTTGATTTCCAAAGCATGTTAAAAACTTGCATTGGTTTCTCCCATAAGGGTGCTGAATGTACGTGATTGATTTTTTAAGTTTGGTAGTGGGTAGAAATTAGATAACTCACCAGAATATTGATCGAGTTGTGGGCATATAATCCACAATAGAATGTCCAGGAATATGGACAATCAAATAAGTTGGTATGTGAGAGTTTCACTAAATTACATTGTAGAGTGATTGTTAATTTGTATTGTTATTGGAGAAAACCAGTTGTAAAACCAAAACCACTTAAAACACAATTCCATCGTTTGTTTTCCATTTGTGGATGGAACCCCTACGCATGTGTTTCTCATTTTTCCACGGGTAATCCATTTAATCCATTTCTCAAGAAAGTGTCCATTAGGTGAGCTTTTGTATAAGAAAAAAACAAAACAAAATCAAATTGGAAAAAAAACACAACAAATTTGAAAAAAAAAATCCTAAGTAAATTGCTTTGGGGAAGGAGAAACAAACACTTAAGGTATTTTTCAAGTCAAATCCATCCCATTGTGTCAATTTAATTGCAAACTGAACTCTGAGATCATGGAGAAACTTTGTATTTGTAACCCTTAGAGTTTGGAGCAAAGATTGTCGAGGGAATTCTGCCTTGAAATTTTCATACTGCATCAGACTCCACAGTATACAAATTTTGAACTTTTGATCAGACTTCACAGTATACAAATTTTGAACTTTTGATCTGTACAAAGTTGAGTTTGAATTTGAAATTTTATTTATTTGAATTTTCAGGTTGAGCAAAGATTGTGTAAGGAATTCTACCTTGAGAATGTTGTGTTATACAATACACAACTTTTGGACTTATAATTTGTTCAGAGTTGACTTTGAATTGACATTAAAAAATAATATTGTGTAAGGAATTTTACCTTGAGAATTTTGGGTTATACAATACAGAACTTTTGGACTTATAATTTGTTTAGAGTTGACTTTGAATTGACATTAAAAAATATTTTGTGTTATACAATACACAACTTTTGGACTTATAATTTGTTCAGAATTGACTTTGAATTGACATTAAAAAATAATATTGTGTAAGGAATTCTATATTGAGAATTTTGTGTTATACAATACACAACTTTTGGACTTATAATTTGTTCAGAGTTGACTTTGAATTGACATTAAAAAATAATTTTAAAGATACAATGTATTCTCTATATTGTGTAACCCATTTTTATTTGGACTTATAATTTGCTCAGAGTTGACTTTGAATTGACATTAAAAAATAATTTTAAAGGTACAATGTATTCTCTATATTGTGTAACCCATTTCTATATTGTGTAATCCATTTGCAGGAAGGGAATATATTAGTGTCAATGTTCACAAAAGATAAGATTCCTTATTATCTAAAGACAAATCAGTCTACATTTTAAAAGAATACTTAGATAACAAAATGACATGCTACAAAGTCCACTCATTTAGTATAGAGGATCAAATGGCACCATAGAGTCAAAAGAATAAATATGTTGTCAACAAATGGTAAACTAGTTTTCATTTAGAAGAATACATGGATGTCAAAAGGGTTTTTTTAATTAGTTTATGGGATGTTACAATGTCCACTAGTCATTCATGTAGAACACATTACAATGTAATGTGTTATAACACATTACATTGTAATGTGTTACAATGTAATGTGTTATATTATAACACAATGTAATGTGTTATATTATAACACAATGTAATGTGTTATATTATAACACATTACAATGTAATGTGTTATAACACATTACAATGTAATGTGTTATAACACATTACAATGTAATGTGTTATAGAGGGCAAAGTGGGGGAACAAGATTGAAGAGTTAGAAATGTTTGTGGCTAAAAGGGAGGGATTGCAAGTGGGAGGTGGAATACCATTCCAATCTTTGGGATGTAAAAATTCTTACAAATATTGATGCATTAATTAGAAGTTTTGAGTTGCAAATGGTATCACATTCAATTTGTATATTTCTCTCTACCTCTTCTTATTGGAAGGATATGACACACGATTTGGTCAACATTGCATTCAAGGAATATACACCCTCATCAAAACAAGACTTTATGACATTGGAGGGAGGGATTTGGAAAATTGAAAAATAACTTGGAATTAGCTTTATATGCAATCTAGTTTGAAGTGATTTCATCTTAGAGTCAACAAAACCACCAAAAATCTCATAAGTTTATACAACATGGATATATGAGATAAAACTTTAATTTTTTAAGATTGAGGATGTTCCAATTTAGTATTCAACTATGTTAAATTAAAAACATTTTTTTATGCAAAAATTAAGAATTTTTCCAAATTCAATTGAAACCTAATTATTTAAATGAACATTTGTTTCTCATATGAAAGATGCATTTCCCATTTAACCATTGAAATCATCTTAACTAAAATGCTCAAGCACTCAATTTAAATTCAGAGTAGGAATAACTTAATTTTGAATGTCAAAGAATCAAGTTTTAACTTACCAACATTCATCTTTAAAAATGACTAGGATCTACTTTAGTTACACCAAAAAATAAAAAATAAAAATTGTTATACTTAATATAGCAACACTTAGCCACTTAATATAATGAAAATTATTAAACACTCTCTAAATCCAAAAGTTTTAATAAAAAAAGCACAAATATTTATCAAATTAGGTCTTTATGGTTCAAAACCTAGTTTACCAACAACCACATTTATACATAAATCCCACTCCAAGCCATAAAAAGGATAATAAAACCTATCATATAGAGAAAACCTATTCTATTGTATCTCCTACATATAACATATTGCTAAGTACCAAAAAAAAAAAAAACTATTAACCTAAAAAGACATGTAACTTTTCACCACCTACAAATAATCCATTACATTAAATACATTAGAAATATATCAAAAACATAGTGAAACCACATAGAAATGTAATAAAGCTAAGTTCATATCTGAAATTGTAAGGCCTTTCTTTCTAACACTAATAGTAAAACCGCATAGAAATGTAATAAAGCTAGTTTCATATCTGAAATTGTAAGGCCTTTCTTTCTAACACTAAGAAATTATCCTAAGAAAATAAAAAAACCAATACAATCATTTGAACAAATTCAAATGAAAACTTTCACCCAATCACATTGTTACATTAATCTTTCACCCAATCACATTGTTACATTAATCAAATGTAAAAGGCATTTCTTATACGTGTAAAGGAACTCAAATGAAAGCTCTCAAACAATCACATTGGTAATCAATTGAAAAAAAAAAATTATTATACTTGTAAAGAGATCTATGAGACATATTAAAGATATTATATTATTTATTTTTTTTCAAAATATTGTAACATAGTGTTTAAAGTTCAAATAAATATTAAAATGTATATTTTGAGATGTTAGATAGATCATTCGGTATAAATAAATTTATTTTGGTAGGCAAATTATAAGAATTTATAGTGAATGACATCTCTATATGAATATGTGCAATTGTCTAATTATTTATAGAAATTTGTATATCTATCTAAAGAAATCAAGTCTATCTAGTTGTATCTCATTACACTTCAAATTGTTAGAATTTGAACATAAAGTCACCTTTATACACTAAACATCATATATTACACCTCAAATTGTTAGAATTTCAATATAAAGTCATCTTTATACACTAAACATCATATAGACTACACATATGAGGGATTATTCCAAAGAATCCAATAAACTACACTATTTATTTCAAAGAACGATAAAAAAAAAAAAAAGACATTTATCTTCCTATTGAAACCAAAACTATATATATATATAAACTCACATACAATGTTCAACCAATAAAACAAAGTACATTTAAAGATAAATATTATAAAAAAAAAAATCTATACTAAAAAATGAAAGGGAGTTCAAAACCAAACAATGAATCATTAAAATCCAATATATCTTGAGTGGGCCTAATAGTTAAGAATATGTGTTTCCTCCTAGGAGATCACAAGTTCCAATTTAGAGGGGGTAGGGTATTTACACAAATAAGGAGGTCTCATACACCAATTTTATGTTCGGCTATTAAAGAGACTTAATGAATTATTGACAATGAAAGTAAACCTATGATATGGTAATCTCCTAAAGAATATAAGTCTTATTAGGGAGTAGTGGAATATCAACTAAATGAATGAAAGGGATAAATAAATCAACCTTCAAAGAAGTATAGATTAAAAAGAATTCTTATTAGTCCCTGCCGAATGAGTAGAGGAACTATAGCGATCGATAATTCATTGAATTCATATTAGTTTGTCCTTTGACCACAAATATTTGCATAATATCTATTGTTGGAGCTAGGGAACTAAAAACATAGATTTTTATATAATAAAAAATACCATATATGTCATGATATGATTGGATAACAGATTGGAGGTCTTATTGTCGGCTTTGTTATTCCCAATGTTTTATATGTTACCATATCCAAAGTTTTTGATCATATACGATCTTTCTAAGTTGTTATTAGTTCCCTGTTTTTTTCTTGAAATGTTTGGATATCCAAAGTTTTGAAGATAGATAGTCAGATTTATTTATTTATATAACTTGACTTCATATTAGTTTGTCTTTTGAATAAATATTTTTTTTACTTACATAGGTTTTTCTATTCGAACTATTGTTACTAATTTTTTTTATTATTTTATAAAATTATATAATCAATGTTTTTTTTGTACGTAAGAGACCTATCACGTTGCATTCTTTCTTAAATGTTTACAAAGTAGTTCTCACAGACTTAAATGTTTACCTAATAGGCTTCACGGCCTTAAATGTTTACTTAGCAGGCCTGTTACAACACATTTTCTTCTGGGTTTTTTTTATATGCAATGTTCTCTGCAGTCAATGTGGGCAATATTATTCTTTAGCGGCATTGTTGGTTCACTAGTTCATGCTTGCTTCTTGTATGTTCACTGATATCTTATTTTCCTATTGTTGGTTTTCTTGTTTTCCTGTTGGTCTTGTTGCAGTTTTCACGCTTGGGGTTCTGCAACTGCAATTGGAACTACCCTTCTGTCGTTCCCCATTGACAGGCGAGTTTAGGTGTCGTGTTTATTTTCGCTTGATATTTGCAGTTTGCGGGTGGAAAATTTGACTACTGGGGATGCATGAGTCGAAATCCTCTTGCAGAACATCTTTGTAATAGGATTTCCTTTTGTGATGCGTCATTGTTTCTGTGATGGAGGTAGGTTTTGTGTCGAACATTGGCCTTTGGACAGTCCTGCCAGCTTTGAATTTTACCTGACAGGTCTCACAACCTGAATTATTTGGTTAACATATGTGTTGCAATACATTTTCCTTCGAATTTTTTGATACAATCTTGTGTGCAGTGAATTTGGCCAATATTGTTCTTCACCGGCATTCCTGGTCAACTGGTTGGTGTTTTCTTCTTTGTTCGCTGGATGTTGCTTATTGTTGTTTAATTCAACTTTGCAGGGCTCGGGTCCTACGGCTGCAGTTGGGCCTTTTGGTGCTTCTTAACTGGGTTTTTATTTGTTGCTTGCTCATGTTTGCTTAAGCTTTGTGATGTTGGGGTGTTGCATCTGCAGTTGGATCTGTTCTTACATTTTTTTGTAGTTGGCTCCCCAAAAAATACTATTAAGATAAAATAATATGCAAAATTTTGCACGATGTAAATTGCATCTCTTACGGCTTCAACTAGTGCTTGTCAGACTCCAACTATATTTCATAGTGGACGATATTTTTCCCATGGTTAATGTCTTCCTATGGCTTCATAGTTATTAGAGTAAGTGTTGTTCTCTGAACGATAAAGTTCTTCTCTCCCTTTATTTTTCCTCTTGTAAACTTTCTCGTTTTTACCTTTTGTTCGTGTTTCTGGTTCTATACTTTGCCACGTTTCTGTAGTCGTGGGTTCCTGAGGTGGCCAATTGATAAAGCATCATCTCCATCTATATCTTCACATCACGAGTCTAGTCGGCCGCCGTTCGTTTGCATATTTATCCAATTTCTTCTAAACTTGCTCATTTTTCCCTTTTGTTCTTACCCTCTATTATGGGTTTTTGGTTCTATAATTTGTCACGTTTCTATGCTCGTGGGTTCCCGGTGTGGCGAACTGAAAAATCGTCATCTCCATCGATATATTCACATCATGAGTCCGACCGACCGTCATTCGTTTGCATACTTAGCCAATTTTATGAACGCGGGTTCGTGGATAGGTGTTATCGAAGTATGGTAACTTGTGTTTGGGGCATACATCTTGCACCCAAAAAAAATTCTCTACAATTCGACCCCAGGCTCCTCGAACTCGCAACCCTACCTATACCTACGATGAGTCTATCTATCCGACCTTCCTTTCCATACTTAGTCGAGTCTTCAATGTTTCACGGGTTCACGTGTTCCCGGGTTCAGAAAAGTTTAAAAGCATTTTGTCATTCCCCTCCATCCACACCACCTTTCGCCCTTCCCAATGCACATTAATTATGCTTTTAAAAGTGACAACCGATCAGACAAGTTCAAAAATATTGGCTTTAATAAGCGGAAAGCTCAAGGACATCTCCCATTAAAATGCATAAACAGGCTAATATTATGGGATCTGATAAAAAAAATTGCTTGCATTTTGAATTTGCAAATTTTTTTTGGCTATTTTAGTTTTTAAGGGCATCATCATAGTAAAAATGCAATATTGTACTACTACGCTGCCATCCACGAGTGTGTCATCCACAGAGGTCTTGACATCATGTCCCTCTTTATTACTGTACATATATTACAGGTTGTCATATTTGAGAATATTCTCAGATATGGGAATGTTATTATGTGTTGTTAGTCACTATTCAGTGCACATATTCGAAAAGATTGGCATTAATAAGAAAAAATATTGGCATTTTGAATTTGCAAAAAAAGTATTGGCTATTTTAGTTTTTAAAGGCATCATCATAGTAACAATGAAATATTGTACTACCACCTACCATCCACGAATGTGTCATCCACATAGGTCTTGACATCATGTCCCTCTTTAATATTGTGCATATGTTACAGGTTGTCATATTTGAGAATCTGCTCGGATATGGGAATGTATTACGTGTTATTAGTCACTATTCAGCGCACATATTCGAAAAGATTGGCATTAATAAGCGAAAATATCAAGGGCATCTTCCATTAAGACGAATTAAACCAAAATCTATGGAAGATTATACTGTCATCCTCCAGCGTTGAATTTAAATACTTATTCCCATTTTTCTCTATCACCAAAGAGTTGGTCCTTAGGGTGCCTTCGTTCTAATGTTCCTGGTCATGGACATGTAAGACAACTTAGAGATGTCATTGAGGCCCAATTGAAAGACGAGAGAATGGTTTTATGTGACGTGAGATTTGAGCCAAAAAAAAACTCTGTTAGCCAAAAAAACCTTAGACAAGAAAAAAAAACAAGTCTCTTTTGATTGGTGTTCTCCCTGTATTCGATGATTTGGTTGGTTGAAAGGCTTGCCTAGAGATTTGTTTGTCGATCTTATTTGTTTTCTATCTAGGATTTGGAAGGGATTTTCAAGTCACCTGCAAAATTCTCCTTCGTTAAAGTATATAGTTTCTTCCAATAACACAGATTTGGCAAGTGTATCAAATTTTGCAAAGCACGCAAGAATTTGTCTTCTGTTAGAGGAGTCGCACTTACCATGGCTTTCAAAATGGTCTGTAATATTTGGAAACGACGTGAAATATTACTCCACTCGTGAATGTACTCACAAGGAAATTATAGATTTGGATCATCGCAAGTAAGAGAAATCGTATGGGTGCTTAAAATGACATACTAAAATTACAAAAGTTTCTATTTCAAAATTTGTTGACCTACTTCTGGGTGTGGTAACAGACTTGACAGAAATCCATATTCTTTGTCAAAGTTTGTTCAATGTCCTCTGGATGTAATTAAAGACTCCACATACAATCAATTGTCTATCGCTACTGCACATTTTTTATTTTACTACTCCTACGCATATGATTGCATATGGGTCGATGGGCTTGCACCTATATACATTAATATTCCCCTCCTACTTGAAGGTGGGTATATAACCAGGGAACGACGGTCTCAAAACTTTCTAATCCCTGCATCGACATGTAACTGGAAAAAGATAATGGGAAGGAATTATGGATTATGGACTTTGCAACACTTTCTGAGGATTACTTTATACTACCACCTTTTGCAAGAAGTTTCGCGTGTTCAGGTAATGCTTTGGTTTCTGAAAATCACATTTTACTACCACCTTCATGTAATCAGTTTATTTCATTCTTTAGAAGAGACCTTAATGTAGTGGTGTGTTTCCAGAGCGATTTCCACCTAATGTCAATCTTCTTGTTGTTTCCCTTATTTTAGATAAGGAAAATGCATTTCTTCTGTTGCAGTTGATGCAATATTTGAAAAAAAAAATGTTCAAACCATACAATTTCTTTTTTTTTTTAATATAGAACAATGTATTTTTTTAACAGGCGGTTGTTCGAAAAGTTTTAGGTGTTGTTTGGGATTCACGTCCTTCAAGGATGTTAATTAATCACAAAATTAATATTGTTTGTGCCAATGCAATTGAGTCGTCATCCACTATGTCAATTGCATTAACATTGCAATGTCAGATAATAGATGTATGACATGTACCTAATTTCAAGGTCATTATCGCACAGGACACCCAACGTCCAAAGATTTATGGACTCAAAGCAACATTGTAGATTTTGTGAGAAAACAACACTAAAGATGATGTTCTTTGCAGGTCTGGAAATCATGTAGTTTAAGTGCTTTGACAATGATATCCCTACTTGGTCACCGTATTGTCGCACTGCAGTCAGTAGCACTGTTTCCATTGCCACCGTCAATGTCAATGTCTGAAACCGAAGCTATCTGGAGCCTAGGGTCACTGCCTATGTGGACGCATGGAGGTGAAACTACCTGGAACCTGGGATCACGACTTCTTACACTTGACATTAGTATTGGTAGTGATAGAAAGTTGATTGTATGTCGAGTCTGTTACTGCATCTAAAGGTCGTGCAACACTATTTGACACAGAAACTAGTTGTCTATCAATTTATGTTACAACTTTGGCATAAAACGTTCTGTAATTTTAGAATGTTGATTCAAACATGCATACAGTTTCTCATGCTCGTTGGTAGCCAATTTTATATTTTCATTATGAGTGTATTCGGGCATGGAGTAATATTTGGCATCACTTCCGAACATTCCATACCTTTTTGTGGGCCACCATGTCTACCACCCCTATGACGAAAGATATATTTTGATGCGATCCACAGCATTTGATACACTTTCCAAACCTTTGCTACTAGAAGAAGCTATGTACTTCAACAGAGGAACATTTTTCAACTGGCTTGGGCGTCCCTTCCTATTTACCATAATAAAACAAAGAAGTTCAACATACAAATATTCAACCAGGATTTTCAACCAAACAGATGATCGAATATAGGGAGAATAACAGTCACAACATACTTGAATTTTGTTTTTTGTCTCATCTTTTATTGCCTAACAGGATTTGTTTCCCCCAAAGATGATGTCACATAAAATGACTCCCTCGACTTTGAATTGGGCCTGGATCGCATTTTTATGTTGTATCGAATGTCAATGGTCAGGAACATTTCAAGGAAGGCACCTTAAACTCGAATTTTTTGACGACAGAGGGAAATTAACACTTAACAAAGAATGGAATGTTGAATAACCAGGCAGTGCAAGCAGGCCATATCTAGAAGAGACAAGTTATTCAAAAAGTTGGGATAGATCTAGTTGGCAACACCAATGAAGTCCGAGACTCGAAATTGATATTCAACTCGTTGTTTTTTTACAAATCAAGCATTTGATCGTCAAGAAGACTGTCCACAAGCTTCAGTATTGTACATACTTTTTTTGGTTGGTGGTCGGCAAATCGCAGTCATTGTGGCAAATAATCTCAGTTTTATTTTGTAACCCATCTTATTTGAATATAGAATGTTTGCACTTTTGTTTAATGGTGTTTTCCAATCTATAGTATTGCTTTTCATTTTATTTAGTACCTTTTTTGTGTGTGTCATTAAACATGGACGACAATATTTCTGTTGCCAAGTACTTCGATTTAAATAAAGACTACTTTGTTCGTTCCTTACATTTTACATGGAAGAATAATTTCTCATAAGTCATACTTATGTGGCGCACTCCCTATACTTAAAGAAAGAAATTGGAGGACTTGTCCTGCTTTCATTCTTC
>WSFP011479480.1:0-16410 GCA_009831015.1 Picea engelmannii
TCTAGGTGGTTTTAAGAATCAATATGGCTCAATAATATTTTAGTTAATAAGGGGGTTCTATACAAGACCTTGAATTTGACATGGTTTTTAAGATTCAAAAAAGTCTCTTATATCATGTAGATATAAGAAAATAGTCCAATTAAGGATAGTTCTAGAAGTTGAACAACATATTTCAAAAATAGTTTCCTTGAATTTGTTCCCATAATGAAGGTGACATGAGACCTAATTAAATTAAAACTTTTCTTGGCCCATTTCTAAGGGTAAATAATTAGTGGGATATGAAATGGATTGACCTCAATGTTTAAGTACAACACCAATCACATAATGAGAAGCGTCTATCTCAACTTCGAAGGGTTGATTTAAATAAGGTAAATGCAAAGTTTGAGTTGTAGCATAATTTGGTTTGTAACCTTTGAAATATCTAAACAAAAACTATGGGAGGATGTGAAAACTCGTTGATTGGATAATTGATGCAAGGGGTGTGTAATTTGGGAGAATTTGGTGATGAAACATTGCTAAAAATTAAGACCACGTCCTAGAAAACTCTTTAAATTGTTTACCATGGCAGGGGTGGATACCATGTGGTCAATACTTGAACTTTGGATATATTAGCATGGATACCTTCTTGATCAATGAGAAACCAAAGGTATCTCAAGGAGGTCTAGTAAAAATGACATATCTTCCTTTTGACCTATAACTTATGCTTATGCAATAATTCTAGCATTGGATGAACAAGATGCAAGTACTCAACCCATGTGCAGCTAAAAATAATAATATCATCTATATATATATGACTACCAAACATCCCAGGTAACACCAAAAGATATCATTGAGAAGTATTTTATGTACTAGTGGTGTTGGTGAGGCCAAAAGGAATCACCAACATCTCAAACCAACCCAAATTTTGTTTTATATGAGATGATATAATGATCATATCTCCATGAGTCATGTTTCTCAAAACCATAGGATCCTTGAATACTTTGACAAGGTATGATACCTTCAATTTATTAAGTACATAAAATCAAAATTTGAATGGAAATGAGAAATAAATATCTTGATGCTTGGGATGATAGTGCAATTCATCTACATTGATCCTTATGAGTATTTAAGATGTGTATGGTGGTATCTATAATCATAAAAGTTTACTATGTTAGAAATGATGACATTTGATTCAATGTTGTATAGGTGTACTAAGTGAACTATGAAATTTGCATGGTATTTTTTAAAATTTGGGTCATTTTGATTCCATTTATCTGGATAATTAGCTCATACTTTTTGTCATTAGCAGTGCACACATAGTAATCTATCAAGAAATTATTTCTTTGCTTAAAACCTCTTGCTCCTTCCCATTGCTAGTTTTCATTGAAGTTTAAATTCTTGCATTTCATTTTCCTCTTGCATGGTTTAAAGAGTCAAGTCGAAATGCCATCAGTTTCACGACCACTCCTTTTAGTAACAACAACCTAAAATCAAGCGCTAACTAAAATTTATCTAGAAACTTTTCTAGGGCTCTTCAAACCCATCTTAGCTTAGGTGTAGAGCTTTGGAATAGGATTGTGAGAATAAATTTCCAAAGATGTTAAAAAAACATAAAGCTTTGAGTTAGGGAGTGAAATCCAATTGCTATGTCACTGACTTTGGGAAGCCCTTCTAACACAAGGGTCAAGCACAAGGTCGCATTGGGGCCAAAAAAGTAATCAACCTTGCTTTGTTGGTATTGGGGTCGATTGTTGACTATCCCCCCTCTGATTTGGTATAGTAGGTGGTACCATATAGGCCATAATATTTTAGACTTCCAGCCCAAGCTAACAACACAGGGAAGGTGATGTTGTACCTAGGATCGATGTTGGCTAGACTCACTCGAACTCCTTGGAGGGTTTCCCACTGCTTGGCGAGGTAACTTGCACCAAGGCATTAGTTATTTAAGCAGGTTGTCAATGTAACCTTACCACCCACCGAAACTCATCCCCTTCGCGCATTGATCCTGCGATGTTGGATTCTATCACCAACTAGTGCTTCTTTGTGAGAAGGTTTGTTTGCATGCTTGACTCCTAGATTAATTAGCGTGTGTTATTTTTTCTCCTTAGTTGGCCTTACGATTGAGTTTGTGTCTAATGGCCTCAGTTCCAGGGTAATTCCTCATTTTATCAATACAAAATATGAATACCATTAAAATAAAAGGAATAAACTTTGTTGACTCCTCTTTCAAACATTGAAATTACATCAATTTGGGCCATGTTTAAAATCTAACGAACGTTGACTTTTGAAATGTTTATTACTTTTCCTATCCATTTATCCTTTTCACTTTTCCACAACTTGATTTTACCCCAGGTTTTATATCTCTTCCTTTATGCAACCCATCCTAGTTCATCTATATATAAGTTTTTAATGACCTCCATTCTAGTTTTGGGCTCAATTTTTTATGACAAACGGTGCTATTGTTTTGCCTCTTTCTCTCATCATTACAATTCCCATATCTTCATTATCACTAACACTTTTATTGGTTTTTACTATATTAATGGATTTTTGATCTCTATCTCGATCATTTGGGCTTCTTGGGGACATAGTGATTTTTTGGAAGCTTTTGTGGATTTCTTCTTAACTGGATGTGTTTTATTGATTTTTGCCTCATTATTTATTGAATGACTAATTTATTTAATATTTATACTTCCTTTAATGTTTTATCCTTGCCGCATATCTTCTTACCTTTCATCGGCTTACATCCCATTAATCTTCCACTGGTCAAACTAACTTTCATTGGTTTAGGTGACACTAATTCACTTTCGATTTCCCTTCCACTGGTCAAACCGATTTTTGTCAACTCTTCCTATGTTGAATTTTTTCTCGTTGATCCCACCTTTGTTGGTCCTACTTCCATTGATCTTAATTCCATTAATTTGGGTGCAAAAAGCTTCAACAATTCTCTTAAGGTTGGTCGGTTCTCCATTCAACCTCTTTTGGACTTTCCATCTCCCATTAACTCTCTTTCATCTTATTTGACCTCTTATCTCCTCATTAAATTATATGTAGTCAATTATTTGTAAATTGGTCATGTCAACTTTTGTTGGGTTGCCTCCTCTATCAAATTTCCATCTTCTCCTTCAATTGTTTCTCTATCAAGTTCCTAGTACTAACAAGAACTTGATAGCTTGTTGGGCCATGTTTAAAATCCTACGAACATTGACTTTTGAAATGTTTATTACTTTTCCTATCCATTTATCCTTTTCATTTTTCCACAGATTGATTTTACCCCAGGTTTTATATCTCTTCCTTTATGCAACCCATCCTAGTTCATCTATCTACAAGTTTTTAATGACCTCCATTCTAGTTTTGGGCTCAATTTTCTATGACAAACGGTGTTATTGTTTTACCTCTTTCTCTCATCATTACAATTCCCATGTCTTCGTTATCACTACCAGTTTTATTGGTTCTTACTATATTAATGGACTTCTAATCTCTATCTCGGTCATTTGGGGTTTCTTGGGGACATAGTGATTTTTTGGAAACTTTTGTGGATTTCTTCTTAACTGGATGTGTTTTATTGATTTTTTCCTCATTTATTGCTTGAATGACTACTTTATTTAATATATATAATTCCTTTAATTCGTTATCCTTTCCGCATATCTTCTTACCTGTCATCGACTTACATCCCATTAATCTTCCACTGTTCAAACTAACTTTCATTGGTTTAGGTGACACTAACTCACTTTCCATTTCCCTTCCACTGGTCAAACTGATTTTTGTCAACTCTTCCTAGTTGACATTTTTATTTTTGATCCCACCTTTGTTGGTCCTACTTTCATTGATCTTAATTCCATTAATTGGGGTGAAAAAAGCTTCAACAATTCTCTTAAGGTTGATCGGTTCTCCATTCAACCTCTTTTGGACTTTCCATCTCCCATTAACTCTCTTGCATATTATTTAACCTCTTATCTCCTCATTAAATTATATGTGGTCAATTACTTGTCAATTGGTCATGTCAACTTTTGTTGGGTTGCCTCCTCTATCAAATTTCCATCTTCTCCTTCAATGTTTTCTCTATCAAGTTCCTAGTACTGACATGAACTTGATAGCTTGTTGGGCGATGTTTAAAATCCTGTGAACGTTAACTTTTGAAATTTTATTACTTTGACTATCCATTTATCCTTTTCACTTTTCCACAACTTGATTTTACCCTAGGTTTTATATCTCTTCCTTTATGCAACCCATCCTAGTTCATCTATCTATAACTTTTTAATGACCTCCATTCTAGTTTTGGGCTCAATTTTCTATGACAAACAATGCTATTTTTTTTCCTCTTTATCTCATCATTACAATTCCCATCTCTTCGTTATCATTACCAATTTTATTTTTTCTTACTATATTAGTGGACTTATGATCTATATATCAGTCATTTGGGGCTTCTTGGGAACATAATGATTTTTTGGAAACTATTTTGGATTTCTTCTTAACTGGATGTGTTTTTATTGATTTTTGCCTCATTCATTGCTTGAATGACTACTTTCTTTAATATTTATACTTCATTTAATGCCTTATCCTTTCCGCATATCTTCTTACCTTTCATCGACTTACATCCCATTAATATTCCACTGGTCAAACTAACTTTCATTGGTTTAGGTGACACTAACTCACTTTCCATTTCCCTTCCATTGGTCAAACTGATTTTTGTCAACTCTTCCTATGTTGACATTTTTCTCTTTGATCCCACCTTTGTTGGTCCTACTTTCATTGATCTTAATTCCATTAATTTGGGTGCAAAAAGATTCAGCAATTCTCTTAAGGTTGATTGGTTCTCCATTCAACCTCTTTTGGACTTTACATCTCCCATTAACTCTCTTGCATTTTATTTAACCTCTTATCTCCTCGTTAAATTGTATGTGGTAAATTATTTGTCAATTGGTCATGTCAAATTTTGTGGGGTTGCCTCCTCTATCAAATTTTCATCTTCTCCTTCAATTTTTTCTCTATCAAGTTCCTAGTACTGACAAGAACTTGATAGATTGTTGGGCCATGTTTAAAATCCTGTGAACACTGACTTTTGAAATGTTTTATTACTTTTCCTATCCATTTATCATTTTCACTTTTACACATCTTGATTTTACCCCGGGTTTTATATATCTTCCTTTATGCAACCCATCCTAGTTCATCTATCTATAAGTTGTTAATGACCTCCATTCTAGTTTTGGGCAAAATTTTCTATGACAAACGGTGTTATTTTTTTTCCTCTTTCTCTCATCATTACAATTCCCATCTCTTCGTTATAATTACCACTTTAATTGGTTCTTACTATATTAATGGATTTATGATCTCTATCTCATTCATTTGGGGCTTCTTGGGGACATAGTGATTTTTTGGAAACTTTTGTGGATTTCTTCTTAACTGGATGTGTTTTATTGATTTTTGCCTCATTTATTGCTTGAATGACTACTTTCTTTAATATTTATACTCCATTTAATTCCTTATCCTTTCCTCATATCTTCTTACCTTTTATCGACTTACATCCCATTAATTTTCCACGGGTCAAACTAAATTTCATTGGTTTAGGTGGTACTAACTCACTTTCCATTACCCTTCCACTTGTCAAAACGATTTTTGTTAACTCTTACTATGTTGACATTTTTCTCATTGATCCCACATTTTTTGGTCCTACTTTCATTGATCTTGATTCCATTAATTTTGGTGCAAAAAGATTCAACAATTCTCTTAAGGTTGACCAGTTCTCCATTCAACCTCTTTTGGACTTTCCATCTCCCATTAACTCTCATGCATCTTATTTAACCTCTTATCTCCACGTTAAATTATATGTGGTCAATTATTTGTCAATTGGTCATGTCAATTTTTGTTGGGTTGCCTCCTCTATCAAAATTTCCATCTTCTCCTTCAATTGTTTCTCTATCAAGTTCCTAGTAATGACAAGAACTTGATAGCTTGTTGGGCCATGTTTAAAATCCTGTGAACATTGAATTTTGAAATTTTTATTACTTTGCCTATCCATTTATCCTTTTCACTTTTCCACATCTTGATTTTACCCCAGGTTTTATATCTCTTCCTTTATGCAACCCATCCTAGTTCATCTATCTAAAAGTTTTTAATGACCTCCATTCTAGATTTGGGCTCAATTTTCTATGACAAACGGTGCTATTGTTTTGACTCTTTCTCTCATTATCACAATTCTCATTTCTTCGTTATCACTACCACTTTTATTGGTTTGTACTATATTAACGGACTTTTGATCTCCATCTCGGTCATTTGGGGCTTCTTGGGGACATAGTGATTTTTTGGAAAATTTTGTGGATTTCTTCTTAACTGGATGTGCTTTATTGTTTTTTGCCTCATTTATTGCTTGAATGACTACTTTCTTTAATATTTATACTTCATTTAATGCCTTATCCTTGCCGCATATCTTCTTACCTTTCATCAACTTACATCCCATTAATCTTCCACTGGTCAAACTAACTTTCATTGGTTTAGGTGACACTAACTCACTTTCCATTGCCCTTCCACTAGTCAAATCAATTTTTGTCAACTCTTCCTATGTTGAAATTTTTCTCGTTGATCCCACATTTTTTGGTCCTACTTTCATTGATCTTAATTCCATTAATTTGGGTGCAAAAATCTTCAACAATTCTCTTAAGGTTGATTGTTTCTCCATTCAACCTCTTTTGGACTTTCCATCTCCCATTAACTATCTTGCATCTTATTTAAGCTCTTATCTCCTCATTAAATTATATGTGATCAATTATTTGTCAATTGGTCATGTCAACTTTTGTTGGGTTGCCTCCTCTATCAAATTTCCATCTTCTCCTTTAATTTTTTCTCTATCAAGTTCCTAGTAATGACAGGAACTTGATAGCTTGTTGGGCCATGTTTAAAATCCTACGAATGTTTACTTTTGAAATGTTTATTACTTTTCCTATCCATTTATCCTTTTCACTTTTCCACAGCCTGATTTTACCCCAGGTTTTATATCTCTTCCTTTATGCAACCCATCCTAGTTCATCTATCTATAAGTTTTTAAAGACCTCCATTCTAGTTTTGGGCTCAATTTTCTATAACAAATGGTGCTATTGTTTTGCCTCTTTCTCTCATCATTAAAATTCCCATATCTTCATTATTACTACCACATTTATTGGTTCTTACTATATTAATGGACTTCTTATCTCTATCTCGGTTATTTGGGGCTTCTTGGGGACATAGTGATTTTTTGGAATTTTTTGTGGATTTCTTCTTAACTAGATGTGTTTTATTGATTTTTTCCTCATGTATTGCTTGAATGACTACTTTCTTTAATATTTATACTTCCTTTAATGCCTTATCCTTGTTGCATATCTTCTTACCTTTCATCGACTTACATCCCATTAATATTCCACTGGTCAAACTAACTTTCATTGGTTTAGGTGACACTAACTCACTTTCCACTGCCCTTCCACTAGTCAAACCTATTTTTTTCAACTCTTCCTATGTTGAAATTTTTCTCATTGATCCCACCTTTGTTGTTACAACTTTCATTGATCTTAATTCCATTAATTTGGGTGCAAAAAGCTTCAGCAATTCTCTTAAGGTTGATCGGTTCTCCATTCAACCTCTTTTGGACTTTCCATCTCCCATTAACTCTCTTTCATCTTATATCACCTCTTATATCCTTGTTAAATTATATATTGTCAATTGATCATGTCAAATTTTGTTGTTTTGCCTCTTCTATCAAATTTCCATCTTCTCCTTCAATGTTTTCTCTATCAAATTCCTAGTACTGACAGGAACTTGATAGTTTGTCGGGCAATGTTTAAAATCCTACGAATGTTGACTTTTGAAATGTTTATTACTTTACCTATCCATTTCTCCTTTTCACTTTTCCATAGGTTGATTTTACCCCAGGTTTTATATCTATTCCTTTATGCAACTCATCCTAGTTCTTCTATCTATAAGTTTTTAATGACCTCCATTCTAGTTTTGGGATCAATTTTCTATGACAAACAGTGTTATTGTTTTACCTCTTTCTCTCATCATTACAATTCCCATATATTAGTTATCACTACCACTTTGATTGGTTCTTACTATATAATGGACTTCTGATCTCTATCTCGATCATTTGGGGCTTCTTGGGGACATAGTGATTTTTTGGAAACTTTTGTGGGTTTCTTCTTAACTGGATGTGTTTTATTGATTTCTCCCTCCTTAATGATTTTCCTCTAATCTCTTCTTACCTAAAATCTCAGTTGTATGATAAAGGTATTCTTTATTTGTGAAACTCCATTCCCTAAATTGTTTCTTTTTCTTTCTCTTCATATGACTAGTCAACTGTCATTCCTCTTTACTTATGTCAAAATAGTAAACTTTGAACTATAACATTTTTCCAATATGGTTAAGGGTTTTGATATTTGACCAATGACCTTTTGACTACAAAGTGGTAACCACCCTTATCCTAACTAACGTATAGATTTTTTCTTTCTCTCTTTAAAAGAAAGATTGGGGTCTTCAAGCGTTGTATCTATTTAATTTTTCCCCATCTAAAACTAAATATATAAAAAAATTAATTTAGGTAATTGCACCCTCTAATTGTGCATCCAAAACTAAAGATATAAAAAAATTATTTACAACTTTGAATAAAAAAAAAAGTTCAAAAATTGGAACTAGGATGAGGATGGACTACTCACTAACAACATGTGCACATGGGATTGAAGGTACAACCAAACAGGTACCTGTCAGATATTTCTTCCTCGAGTGAGGGAAGCTTAGGAAAAATAGAGGAAAATGTGATTGCATCTAGTATATATGATACGCAAACAAGGACCAGGGGTGAAAAAGTCAGAAGAAAATTATGTAGATGCATGAAATTTTTTCTTGTCGAAGGAGGATCATGCTCTTATGATGATGAGAGCATAGGAGACATAGAGATGCCACTCAAGTATAAGCATCTAGTGAAACAATGGGTACCTAAGGAAATTCCTTTGTTAGACATTGACTTCATTTTCAATAATAGGACATATCACATTGCACCATCCTCCCTGCATGGCCTAGGGATATTTTCCATAGATGGAATAACTGTAAAATACAATACAACAATTGAATTGATGGACTATGTTAGACCGTGTTACAATTATAACGATTGGATGCGGCTGGTCTAGTACATGCAATGTATGTGGAGATATGCACTCACTTCAAATTACATAATTCACTTCATCTTCAAAGTCCCTTTAGATAGCATGATTGTTCTCCATCATCTCAAAATATTGAATTACATATAATATGAGCTTACAAAAATCCAATTTGATGGAATATCTTTAATTCCACTACTAAAAATGATAAAATGAGTTAACCATTGAAATCCTTGCGAAATTCTGAGAAATTTGAGTATAAAGTCGACCAATTTCCAAACTGGCTCAATTTCACCCTCTTTGGCACGCAAAACAATGTGCTAAAAGTTCATTAATGACAATCTAGATTAGGAATTTTAAAAATGACCTATGATCACAAAATAAAATTCAAATTCATGATCCTTTCAGAAAAAACGAATCCAACGAGTGTAAACTTGACTACATTCGGACAAAGTTCCTTATGGCATGCAAAACGAGACAATGTCAAAGCTTAGGCAATCACTTGCATGCACTTCTACGTGGTCTATACCTAGATATCCGTACCACCTCAAGATTTGTGCTCTCATTGGAATCTATTCACATTGGAATTTGTGCATGTGTGTTGGGATTTGCACCATTAAATAGGTTGTGGGCCTAAACCTCCACCCACAACTTCTGGCATCAACATTTAATGTTTTCATTGGGAATATCGTAGTATGCGGTTCCCGTGGTGTAGTGTTTAAACAGTTGGAATATTACCCCGAACGTTCCAGGTTCAATCCTCTGTATGTGCGTTCGGTGGCTATATATATATATATGGCAGTTTTATGGTTACATATGGTTGTAACCATATGTTAATACACAGTGGTTATTACATAGTTTTCGAACCAAAATTTTTAACAACCTTCACACACCTAATATGGAGGTCACATGGGATATTACATAACCAAGGGTTGGGGGCTTATCCCTTGGCCCCTCTTCCCTCCAATTAAGACTTTAATTGACTTTAAATAAAATTCACACCATACATATGTTAAGAAACATGCGGTGGTATAATGGTAATGGAGGTTTGTTAAGGATTTGGGAGGTCGCGGGTTCGACCCCCATTGACTCCCAAAAACTTTGGTAAACCATAACCAATATTGGCCAATGGGAGGTCGTGACGTGGTGACCTCTCATTGTATTTCCCTTGCCATGTGTCACCATGTAATTAGACCACATAATTTGTATGGTCTTTCAACCCATTTGTCTAGTCACTATACGGTCATCCCACATGGCATCTTATTGTACAGATGTGCCATGTGTCACCCTTGCAGTGGTGACATGTGTCACCCTTTTTATCCCCTTTTACTTTGACGTGGTTGACTTGAACTTTGATCGCTTATAACTTTTGCATACAAACTTTATTTGACTTGTCGTTTGCGTCGTTGGAAATATGATGATGAGATCTATGCAATGATGTCATTTTCATGATCATTTGATACGATTGAATTTTGAGTTTTTATGGACCCCCTGGGATCTTTGTGAGCATTATCGATCCTCCTAGACCTCTCTAGGCATTCTTGGATCCTCCTAGATCATTGCCTTAGTATTTTTGGAGTAATTGTGTACCTAAAAGTACTTATTTTGACCAAACATCCACGCCTTGGTTTCTTCTCCTTACTTAATTTCTCCATGTAAGGTAGGTAACTTAGCCTTCTTGAATTCTTTAGTCAGAGAAACCTGAGAATTATTCCTCTTTTTCTTCTTAGGCACACTTGACTCTATGCCACTACTGGACTTCTCTATAGAAGTAGTCTTCCTACTAGATGACTCTGCGGAAACACTTCCACCAGATATTCCCTTCTTGGCATCCTGATGCCTCTTCCTGGAAGAACTCTTCCCCACATTATTGTGATCCAATCCATGCTTCTGAGCATCTGAAGGGGTTTTCAACCTCTCTGATTGTTGTAACTACACATTACTTGGGCCTTGTTGCATATTGTTTTGAATTTTTGACAAGCTTTGCAGTAACACTGCATTCAACTTTGTCTACTCGGCCTGAGATCTCATGAGCCTTTCATTGTTTTCCTTCAAACTTCTAATCATGGCCATCAAATTTGGAGCGGTTTCTCTATCCCTTCGACCATCAGATTCCTCATCTCTAAGGTGTGAGGTATCTTCCAGACTACTTTGTACCATTCACCTCTACTTCCTTTCAATATATCCTACGTGTTGAAACAAGATCCATTATTAGTAATTACAGCATGTTAAACAACATCAAGAACTTTCTTAAATAGTTTCAACCGACCTTGGAAACCCATTTAAGCCTGGATTTTGAACTTTGCTCGGAGACCACTTTGTAGCACACCTAGCCCCCTAACCCTCTCTTAGGATGGTGGGATGTCAAATTCTATATTTCTTGACTCGACTCTTATCTATTTCTAAGGACCATCCATGGATTATGCTCATCGAGAGATTTCCAACAACTATGACCATGCCCAAATATGATCTTTGGATCTAAAGTTGAATCCTCCTGAAGTTTCTAGGATCTCACTCACAAAATCCACCTTACTTCCACGTGGCTTCCTACCACTTGTACCATCTGATGTGGCGTTGGTGTGGTACATGTCCCTTAACTCACCGCTCATTGGCTCTGAATTCATGAAACCTTTCTTCGTCGTCGTCGGGGTCTATCTCCCATGAGATATCATTTAACTCAATCTACCATGTTTCGACAAGGATTCTCCCATCAGACTATTCCCAGATCCAACGGTTCTTGTATCAGACCTGCAATGGCTCTAATCACATCGATTCCTCCAACTCACATGATTTTTAATGTACGCCCCACCAATCCTTTTCTTTGCGAAGTAGGTGGGTCCTATGGTGAATCCACGATTGAGATATCATCTCACTCACCTATTGATAAATGGTTGTCATTTAATCTCAATATCTCGTCGTTTTCAACACATGATCCTATCCTCACTTCTGGACCCATGTCTGGCATCCTCCGATGAACAACTGAGATCTGACGGCATCTATATCTGACGATCTAGGTTGTTGTCAAAGTCATAAGGGCATATCGTCTTCTTTGGGACACTCATTTCCATCAACCATTCCACTGGTGACTCATGTCACCCGAGGGAAACATGTTGGTTTCCATGTTGGCACGCCATGTCGACATGACATCATCACCCTCTTTTCAATTGAAGGAACCTACAACAATCTATGATGGAGATCAAATCTCGCCTATGTACAGATCGACAACTCCCATCTCTTTTTCAGAGTTTTTTTCATCGTCGACACTCTCTAGGCTCATCACTCACTTCACCAACCATATATACCCCAATGACAATGCATCTAGCACCAATGGTCCAGATCTCATTGAGGTTTCTCTCGAAAAATTGATGGTCCTTGCCCTGTCTCTAGAACCTCATTGTCATCGTCGAACTTCCCATAAGTCCCAACACCCAATCATTCTCGATGGCAATGCCTTCTTCGATGAAAGGATAAGATCTAATCACCCTTTCCGATCGACGACTATAAACTCTCCTAACTCAAAACAAGGTTTATTTACTAAATTAACGCCTGACTTAGGGGCTTAGCCAATTTTCAGGGATTCATCAAGGATTTTACCAAGTCTTTCAGAATCGGAAAACCGATTTAAGACCATCAAATGCCTTTCAGTTTATCAGAGATAACATTGTTTCATATCTTGCAAGATTTCCATGTAAGGATCGATATTTCCTTAGGATTCAAGGTCCTATATTCCTCACGATAACCTATCAGACATCAAGACACTTGCATCACAGGCTAAAAAATGTTCTTGTCCATATCCTACAAACTTTATTCTCAAGGTTGAAAGGTCCTTAGGGAAACAGATTGTCCACACTTATTCAAATTCACAATTTGGTATATTAAACAATGGAAACAACAAGCATATCCCAATTACGCAAGAGTTCCATTTGTTTGTTATAAGCATTTGCATTTCCCATTTAAATCAAATAATTACACAATTACATCATTCATGCACAATTAAACAAATCAAGTTAAATACTTATATGATCAGGGAAATGTCCACAACCAACTGACTGAGAGAGGACGCATTTTCTCCCAACATTAGGCTATATTGTATAGTTCCTTCCTATAGTACGCCACCCCTGTGTCATGACATGATACCACAAGGGGGACGATTCAGTTGGTTTCCAATCTTAGGATGATCCAAGAAGGCTACTTTCCTTCCTCCACTATCAACAACAGAAGTTTCCCCTTCCCACTGAGCTCAAGGTCTCTATAATTTTATCTGGTATTTTATCAATTGGAATTCTTATGTATAAGGACTCCCTTCTCTTATATATAGTCCCTCGATGACCTCCCCTTACCAGTGTTGGTTTATGTCCAGCAAGTACCAAGTTGTATCCCATGTTTTCTCCAGTATGGATCTGTGTCTTCTTTGTTTTAGGGTGATCATCAATAAGTTGGACGAGCTTCCTATTTTCTTCAAGGAAATATCTCCAGACTCTTCTCTCCTTCAATCCACACTAACAAACACCTCTATTCAATTTTTTCTTTCCTATGAACTCATATCTCCTGCACTGTTTCTCAAAGTGTTATTTTATTCGTTGGGTGCTCTGTTATTCTAATGCCACTCTCGGTGACTAACGTTTTTTCCTCTCGTCTTTTCTCTTTTGTGTGTATTTGTGTGTGTCTCCTTGTCGGTTGACGGGTCTAGTGGTGTCTTTCCACCTTTGTCGTATTCTTCCTCCAATCCTATTGGGATTCTCATGAATTCCTGCAGACGCTACCTGCTACCTATAGTCCCAATACTAAAAGGGAAATTATGTGGTGTCCTCCACGTCAAGTTACTTCAGTTGACCCTTGTCTTGTTCAAAGAAAAAACCATCAGCAGTTATTAACTGCCTCAACCATTGATATGACCTCCATAATCGATCATGCAGTTCCATATAGTTATGGTATGTTTGTAGGGGTATTTTTATGCTTTGCAAGCGTAAGCTATCTTTCCAAACAAGCTTCTTGTTTTCTTCATAAAAACATCAAAGCTCCACCTTACCCAACCACTCAATCAATTCTTGCTTCCTCAATTCCCACTTGTGTATCATGGCCACTACTTTCAAGGTTGTTCCCTCTCAGTCAGTTGTTTGGTTTCTTTCATTAATCAAAACATGATTGCAAGCTTCATAAACATAATCATATGAAGTATTAGACATAATTATAGTTATGGGGAGAAATAGGGTGTTACGATGACAACAACAGCTTGGAGGAAGTTCCTTCATACAAAAAACTCAAAATCGATATTTATCACATGCTCAATTGGAACTATAGCATTGATAAAATGATAAATGGAGGGTGGAAAGCTTATTATGGGCTTGAAAACAATTGTAAATTGTCTTACCATTACCTGTGGGATAAGGAAAAACTCCTCTTTGAGACTCTTGTCAGTCTCATTATCTTATATGGATTTGAAGTTTGGGGATGCAATATCTCTACAAAATCCTAGAGAAAGATAAGGAAAATCCATAATAATTCTATAACTTATATTCACAAAATTAAAGTCAATATGCCCTATCTTATCCTTCTCGTAGAAGTGAGCTTTTCCCCCATCAAGAGAACAACTATCATTAGGTGTTTAATGCACAAGAACAAGATAAACAACATGGAAGACAAGAGGCTTCCCAAAATTGATTCAAACTCTGGCCAAGGCCCAAAACCACATGTGGCTCAAGCATGGATGGAATAAAGATGCCAAGTCTTGGCTAAATTATTGGGGAATAAAGGAAGAATTAAGTCTGTAGAATAACGATAATATTAAAAATATTATTACATCTAAATTTAAGGATAATTTGTGGTGTGATAAATAATTAGAGGATAAAATAAAATTAACATACAATAAGAATGTAATCAATCCTAATCTATAATACCAAAATTATCTCTCTATTTTGACTAGCGTAAAGAAGAAAATGAGCATTGCTATAAATAAAACAAACTCTCTTGAGCTCCATAGTGAAACTAGGCATAAGATAATTCCTAAAATGTTGTGGATCAAAAGAATCAATCGTCTTTGTGAAACTAAGAGGGTTGAATATGAAAAACACTTTCTCTTAGACTGTCCCGTGTATACCCAAATTAGATCACAATTTCAAAATATTTTTCACAATACCAACCTTCCTAATCTTCTAACTCATCAAAACTATGGTGATCTTGAAACACTTCTCTTAATGTTTTTTGAGCACATAAAAAAAAAAAAAAAAAGACAAGTAATCCCTTCCCTTTCTTAAGGTCCGATAGACTAAATTTTTCATAGTGGATGTTAACCATCATCATGATAAACTTGTGCTTTCTTGGTGAAAAAAGATAGATGAATATCTATTGGTTGCACTCAACTTCGAGCTAAACACTATTGGATTTTAACTTTTAAGTTCATGTGAAAAGAACCATAAATGACATGCATGTGGAAGGTAATTTCATGATGTAGAACATTTCTAAATTCTTAAATATGGTGATGGTTGGGAATTTTATAGTTAATTTTTTATTGTGGTAGTTGTTTCTAACAAGGATGCTCAACTTGACCTCTTATGCATCCAAATCGTACTCAATTGTTGGGTTGGTTGATCCATCTTCCAACTATATTTGACTATTGGTTGGTAGTTTGACATACAGGCACGTTGACTGCTCGACTGAATGATGTAGTGTGTTGGTCGATCGCCCGATGGAATGTATCCATAAGTAGGTCGACCTCTCGATCATATGAATCCAGTATATGTGTGATGAACCATCAATGTTTGATGTTCCAATTGTTCGACAACATAGGTATTCCAATAGAGGAAGAACACCTTCAGTAACCACTCACACAACCAAATCAAATATCAACACACTGATGTTTTGACATGGTAAAACCCCTATGGGGAAACATCCACGACCCCATCCAATGCAGCCACTTGAAGCAGTTTATTAATGCAAAAGAAAAATATTACAGAGATATTTTAGAAGAGAGTTTCTCACAATCGATCACCGGAAAATGACCCTCCATGCTCTTTAAATCGAGATCATGGACCAATTGGGTGCTAAGCCACATATCAATGGCCATTAAGATCGAGGAGAATATGAACCGTCAGATCACTCTATGTTGGGAACATATCGTGACCATCAGATTTCCTAACGACAAATGCATACTAATGCATACTATAGAAACACACTAAGAAACACACTTTTAACGAACGAAAAATTAGACCAAGTAGATCTTAACTAACCCCTAAGTGTCTAAATATCCTAACATCCCCCCTTAAGAAAAACTTGGTATATGATTGAAGGATTTACAATAGTGACACAATAGGAGAAG